>OU744793.1:8425859-8481482 GCA_916614155.1 Mesoligia furuncula | reverse complement strand
CATTACCTGTAGCGTAAAGTAGGAGGCCATACAATTCACATGATCCAAATATTTCTCTACAATATGTTGTCGATTTATTACGATCTACGATAAGGAAAAATACATTTACTAAAGTCATACCTAGAAAGTATAGATGTTAAACCTTGGATTACGCTTGGACTTGTTCGCTGTATCAGACATAGAGATAAACTACACCAAAAATCGAAAAAAGCACCGGATAATGAACTATTATCGAGTATTTACAAACTATATAGGAATTTCTGTAATACTCTGTTGAAAAAGCTAAAAAACCAATATGATCACAGTCAACTACAGAAAGCAGGTAAAAACTGTAAACTTATAAGGAAATTCATAAAAACTAACACTGCTAGGTCAAAAAATCTCGAACCGGCGCTAGATCTTTTATCTTCGGAGCAAAGCCCTACCGAGGCAGCAAATAAAGCTAACAAATTCTTCATTAATGTAGGAAAAAGCTTAGCAGAAAAAACCTTACAAGTTAATAGAGCTTTTTCCACTCAAAGCCAAACTAAGACATATGCAGCACGAAACTCATTTGTCTTATTAGATACAGATGTTAATGAGGTAATAAGTATAATAGATGGATTAAGGGAAATTTGTGCCTTAGGATGTGACGACATACCTAATAGCATGCTCAAAAAATTTAAATATGTCATTGCCCCTCCCTTGACTCACATTTTTCAGTTATGTTTAATAAAAGGAATATTTCCTAAATTGCATAAAAAAGCCGTAGTCACCCCTGTGTTTAAAGCAGGAGACAAAAATTGTGTTAATAACTACAGACCAATTTCAGTTTTAACTGGCCTCTCAAAAATTTTGGAAAACATTTTAAACAGTAGATTAGTAAAATATCTTGAAAGTAATAAATCACTCGCTGATCATCAATTTGGTTTTAGGCCAAAAAGATCAAAAAGCTAAGCTGACAAATTTTGCGTGATGTTATGACAAATCAGCCTTGACTTTGTAATTGCATTTCAATTACTACATTCTGGTAACAGGTTAAGGTTTATTAGAACGTATATCACTTTATATACATCAAAGTGAACAGTTTCCTTTAGCCGAATTTTACACCTTCCGCCAGCCGGTGTTCGATATTTTCGTTCCGTTGCTATTCCTTTGAAAGCAGTTTCGAATTCATTTGTAACTAGCAGCGCCCCGCGGTTTCACCCGCATATGTGTCGATTCTATGGGAATATCGAGATAAAAACTATACTATGTCCTCTCCCGGGACTCAAACTATCTCCATACCAAATTTCATCTAAATCAGTTTAGCGGTTTAAGCGTGAAGAGGTAACAGACAGACAAATAAATCTGCCTATGCACTTTTTCAATTAGCTAGAAAAGTAAATATAGACGCGTTACTTGTTGCCTATCACGGTCTAGTAGCCTCACTTCTACGATACGGAATTATTTTTTGGGGTAATTCCCCAGATAAGGGATTACTATTCAAGGCACAAAAAAGGTGCATTAGAGCCTTGTGTGGTCTGAAAGCAGATGACAGCTGTGCACCGTACTTTAAAACATTAAAAATATCACGTTACCGGCGATATACTTATTAGAAATTAGTGTCTTCCTCAAAACAAATCCCAACCTTTTTGAAAAAATGACAACGGTACGAAATGTTCCAATTCGTAGTTAGTACAAAAATGCTTTAAACAAAGCATAAGGTTCAAAGTTGATTGAGAAAATCTCACAGTTTCGGGTAGCTTGATGTGCTGGCGTAGACGTACATAAATTGTCTGTGTCATTACGAAAATAATAAAACTGATCAATGCTTCATTTGGTTGTGAACATGTTATACACATGATACACAAATTGGAACGCCTCTTGGGTTCTCCTTTCTGAACGAGTCATCGTCGCCGCGTCGGTAAACTCAAGAGTAATTCACTTTGCGAACCGTTAGGACATGCAAGTCTTGGTTTCTCTTTGATTATTAAATTGAAGCGTTACTGGCAGTGTATAGATATGTATGGAGGTAAATAGTATAAAGTTAACTTTGAGAACGAGTTTGAGTCCACTAATGCTCGGTTCCTATAAACAAAAACGAATCATTTTGCTTATTCTATTGCGAAACTGGGCTTATAAATAGATTCGTAACCTAATTTTACCTGTGATAGCTACTTCCATATGGGAGGGTCTACTATGCAAAGCTCTTTGCGAGGTCTTTGCTTCATTATTGGTAAAGATACAAACTGTTAATTTCAACCAATAACGGTCCGTAAGTTACAGGAATTGGCTATAAATCTGTGGCATATATATTGCTGTTAACAACAATCCTATCCTAACTATTAAACTACTATTACTATCTAAGTAAGTTTCTTTGTTACCTTTTCATGCCTAAACCACTGAACCGATCATTCTAAAATTTTGCATATACGTTGTCAGGTGTACAGAAACGGAAATAGGGTACCTTTCATCCCGAAAAAAAGTGCTGTTCCCGAGGAAAATACGTTAATAGATGGCGCCACGTGTCTTTCGAATCAAAAACAGGACAACGTCTGTCGGGTCAGCTAGTTATTAATAAGTTAGTTAGAATAGTATGTACGAGTAGAATGGAATATCATACCCAAAAACGTCTTAAAACTTTGTTCCTTATCTTATCACCTCCACAAAACAGTAAACAAAATTTTGCTAGGTCACTCGGATCGGTTGCATATCAAGTTATGATGAGGGCGGCCGCGCCGAGTGTCTACTGTCAAATTTTATGAGCAAAGTTCAACGGTTTTGTTGCAATTGAAAGCAAGCGAGCGGTTAGTTCCACATATTTTTTCATACACACATAAAGTAACGCCTTCTTCACACGGAGGTAGGCAGTAACTACAGAACGCCACCCTATGATCCTTACATACTCGTTTTGCCACGTTTACGTTCATGCGCACGTTGCGAGTACTACAAACCAGACCTATTTATTCATCATTGTAGTGTATGCGCAGGCATTGGCGTGGCACTCGCTTACCGGCCGTAGGCGAAGGCAGACGTTCTCTGGGTTTCGGATAGACTATGTCACCTCAGTGATCCGTCAAAGTGTGTTTTATTAACCCAGCGAACATTACAAGTGGCGACGAGGATAAAAGTAAGTGCTGAAAACATTTACCAAAAAAAAAGGGGAAGAATGCACGCTGAAAAATAATGCACGTTGAAAGTTGTTTACGATCAGTTAAGCGACTATATTTCGACAAGGATCGTTTATAGTTGGATACTAAAGTAAAAACAGAACGTAGTCACGCTGTACCTACCTACCTACACGTAAATAAATCGTTACCAAGGTAGATAGTTACCTACAGCTAATGATTGCTTTATAAGTTACGAAAAATAAATGCTGCTTCGACTGTTGTAAACAACTTATAAGCGTAGGTAAATGTTAAAAAGGCCATGCAGTAAATATTTTTCACAAAAAAACAAAAGGCCATGCCTGAATAGTACGCAATTATTTTAAATGTGCTGTAATGCAAACAGTAAATTTTTGTTAATTATTATTATTGAGTAAGTGCTTTCATTTAAGTAACAAGATAATTGAGTTATTTGCACGCTTCTAATTTTAAATAAAAATAATAACCGATTATTATCATAAATCTTGGACATACTTAACTTTTCTGTTGTAAATAACCTACATACCCACTTATTGTAAATATAAAACAAAATCAGTAGATACTATTTTAATCAGGTCACTGGTTTTGCCAGGACCAATTGTTTGCATTTCGACACAGAAATATCAAGGTCACGCAAATACTATTCGCAATACGACCATGCTTAATGGATAAATATCAGAAAAGACCGGGAAACGTTAGTGTAAGCATCAATAATGGCTTAATTACTAGCATATTTACTGCCAACTAGTTAATAAACCTAATTTGTTAATAGATAAAGGTTATTATCAGTCAATTCCCATAATAATAGTAAAGTATAACACTTAATATCGTGTCCTGCGTGTCTTGTCAGCTGCACGTTACAGGAACTGATGGACGCTGGTGAAGGCCCCAAACAAGTATCCGAATTCTGGGCCGAGTCCATTTAGATTGCTATTCTGGGCCGAGTTCACTTAGATTGCTATCGACACACTAAAAAGAAGATTGTAAAGTAACGTTACTGAATAAAGTTATTCAGTATATTTAGTTAGTCATACTTACGCTTACGTCAAAGGTCATGCTGAATCCGAAATGCTCTAATGAGCACGCATACGAGTCTCAAAATCCTGTTACAGGACGCCATAAAAAATGACTCACGCAATAAGTACATACATAACATACATACATAATCAGCCTATAATGTTCCCACTGCTGGGACACAGGCCTCCTCTCGGTGGGAGGGAGTGGGCCGTAATCCACCACGCGGGCCCAGTGCGGGTTGGCAGATGTCACATGTCTTCTTGTCTTCAATAAGTACTTACAAAAATATAATAGGGCATGCAGTTGTGATACTGTTACTGATTTTCAGTAAAAGCCACGCAAAAATAAGAATCAATACAGAGTAATGTATTCATTGTAATACTTACGAAACATAACAAAAATTAAAATTAAAATTAAAAAAACCGTCCCACAGAGGATAATTTCCTGCATGTAGGAAGAACTACCTAATGAGTACTACTGATAATGACATATGTACCCGAGTTCTAGGGTGACATAATTTAGATTGCTACCTATCAACAGACTAAGGAAAAGACAAATGTTATAAAAAAAAAATGTATTAAGTAGCGAAAATATCGTAGCTTAACAAAAGTTCCACTTCGGTAAAATCGAAGTTAAGTAACAAATAAAATTATTATCTTACCTACTGTTAAAACTAACTAGTGTCATAAAATCTGTTATGGTTAATGATTGAACTAATCGTAGTCAAATCAAATGCATTTTGCACTGGCTATTGTAATTTGTAATCAACAAAAGAATTCATAGAATTCATTACAGTGTTGTAATATCAAGTGAACATTTGCTTTAATCACATAGCACACGTCGTCAAAGGACCTTTGTTCGACATGCTGGCTAGTCAAATATAAACGGCGGTGATTTAGTTTAAAATAAACTTTAATTATTACAATTATAGGACAAAAAACATTGTGCAACTGTACTAGGTATGGTACAACAAGACATATTTTGATATACATTAAAATATGTGCGTGTGTGTGTGAAAGACACAAATGGAACAAGTTCCAACAAAACAACCTAATGGTTGCGAAAAACACAAATGGAACAAGTTCCAACAAAACAACCTAATGGTTGCGATTAATACTGGCAAGTTAACGAATGAGGTTTATTTAATTAATAAAATTGTTTCTCCAAATAGTTAGTAGCAAAATATAGCATTATTGATTGACTATTTGGGAAACAGGGGACGTACTGGTGTTATTTTCGGGAACATGCGAGCGTAAAATCTAATAATTCTAAAGGAAATTGCCCATAACCAGTACCGCTTTAAAGCAGTAGAGTATGGCCTTAAAAATATACTTATAAATTATAAAATATTTTTTATCTTTTCTGAGTTCAGTTGATCGAAATCGTATGTGAGGTAAATATTTTGTATTTAATTAGTTATTCATTCGATTTTATTGCATACTTTTTTGAATGGAGTATTTTAGTAAAAGTAGTGTTGCCAATTTTTTAAGAACCTCCCCATAATCGGTCTTAACGCTTAGTATAAAGACAGACGCTGAGTTTTAAAAATAATTTCAAATATGACATTCTTCCTGGGTCATTGATCCCGATTAGTCATGATCTGGCAGTTGGAGTAATTTATACGGCCTACCCAAATGTCCCTTCTTTGGTATTGTTCGTTGAATCGTTGAGCTCCTTAAGTTCTGCGTTGAGCTGCACATTTACTGACAAATGGGTGCACTGACTGGACAGGTCCACTCAATCTGTGTGGTTCGTTTGTCAGAAAGAAAGAACATTTCAGACACCTTTGTACATGGTCTTCACATGATCTGGCCAAGATTATGTCTGGGCTTTAAAAGAGTCTGTGACCTCTGAGTTTCTTTCGGCCTTTCTTCTCAGAGTTGTCAGATAGGAAACGCCCTTCTCATCAAGTTTTAAAAAATATGTTTGACGTGTAAAAGTGTTTTTTTTTATCATTTGTCCTCCTTATTATTTTTTAATTAACATAATCAACTTAATTATATTTTTGAACATCTTTAAAATAATATTAAATTAAATCCATTTATTTCAGACTAATTATTTGTCCATAGTACTTGTTAGTATAAGTTACATTACTTTACTAATTAAAACTATTTTTATTATTGACAAATCGCAAGGTCAGGGTGATTGAGATCTTTACTGTTGGTAACACTATCACGGGCAATGTGAAAGGTGAACTGCCAAAAGTGTCACTCACTCACTGTCAATGATTATTTGTCAAACAAAGCATCTCATGCCGCATTATATTGTATTTGTAGTCTTTGATCTCATGACGGCCGACCTGCCGACCAGCACTCCGCAGCGAACATTGTTTTTACTTGTGTATTGATAGTTGTTGAGTTTGTTGTGCTAAAAAATAACTTATCATTGCGTTGACATCGTGTCCAGTTGAGTCTTTAGATTTCTGCACGGACAATAATTCTTATGGAGACCATTGTACTGTTTCTGTGCTGTGGATTGTGTAGAACGTTTTTACTACTACGGCCTATGACCTCTGTGCAGTAAATCACCAACGATTTCGTTAAAACTGTCACGCCGTGGGAGCTGTGTCTACCCCGTCATCAAGTCGGGAGGCAACGGATATAATGGAAGTCTTTCAGCACCATTTGTATTTTGTTGTTTATAGCTAATACTAGAAGCTGTTTAACTATGTTCAAAATATACATTTAAATGTATCATGATGAGAAAAGTAGTGAAGACAGTGACTCACTTGCGAACGATCACAAGAAAGACTGAAGCTGTGGCGACACAGTGCTTCCTTACGCAAACCATGCGTTCCACCGGCTGAAGAGCTCCTACCGGGACATGAGTTACCTTAGGTAACCTCCAGACCCCGGTTGGCCGAAGTAAGGAAAACCTGTTCAGGTGGAGATTCATAGACGACTCCGCCTTGGAGTGTAAATGTGGTGCTGTTCCACAAACAATGGGACACTTAATATCGTGTCCCGTCTGCTGCACGTTACTGGAACTGATGGACGCTGGTGATGGCGGAAAACAAGTAGCTGAATTCTGGGCCGAGTCCATTTAGATTGCTATCGACACGCTAAGAAGAAGATGATGAGATGAGAATTAAGAACCACAAGTTATACTTTTCTTAGTTTGATTTGATTTTGTTTGTGGCTTTTGCCTGTCTGTGACAATGTGTGTATTTTCTATTAAACTAATACAATATGTATCTTTTCTATTAAACTAAAGCTAAGATCAATATCTTTACAAAATATGATACCTACTTATATCTATTATATTTATTTTTAGATGTCAGTCGTATTATTGGGAGCATATCGGTAGGAACGGAATATAACGACATTGAGGTTGACTTGCCGTTGGTACTGGGAACGGACACGTATTTAGTAAGGGGAAGAATTAAGTCACGACTTTCAGCAGAAAGGTTACGCTTACATTTTAGTTAATAGGGCTACAAGTAACTCAGTAGGTGATATTACTAGCTATTATTGCAATTGTTTGGTGTGTATTCAGACAATGGGATGCTGTGTTCTCATTATGACCATTTTGTGGTATCTTAGTTGGGCTCGATTTAGGTCTGTTGAGCCACCGGCTCCGCTTTTAGACGACATATTTTATGAATATGATGATAATATGGACCAATGAAACTATTGTATTCTCCTATATTCAAGCATTTTTATTTTCTATTTCCTATCAAAACCTACATTTAGCATGACCTACCTTTGTAATATTATTTAATTGGGGTCATTCATTGATTTATTGGAACTATTTTTTGTTGTTTTATGTGAATCAAATCATATTGTTGTAAAACACTGTTTTTTTGGTGGAAGATTTGTTACAAAACTAACCTCAAAACTGAGCAGAAAATCAAAGAACAACATAAACCCCACCAAAATAAATGGATAATTTTAATTTCCTATGAGAGTACGACATTACCCCTCTTTTATATCCAATTTATGGTAGCATACAAAATTGTTTGATGCGCAACGGCGGTCAGTAGAGAAATGGGCAATTTTCTTTGCTTATATCTCGAAAACGGTGCGTCCTATCGAAAAAATAATGGAAAATTTGCCCCCCTTTTAGAAACCCCTTGTCGCAAAATTCGCGACATGGATAAAAAAAAAATGACTATGTTATTTGTAACAGCGTTTTAACTTTCTTATGCTTAATATGTACAGTGAATTTATAGTTTTACTTTTATTTCGTATAACCTCATTTGTTGATAGGTGCCAACCCAACTAAGCCATTAAATGTTTGGTTAACAGAATTGCCTAATATTAGGCAAATAAGATCGCGGAAGTCGCGATACTGATAGATTATGTGGTTAATCGGTATCAAAAGATTACGAAGTAATTTGAAGAGGTAAACAATCAAATGAATAGTGGGTACCTAAAAGTTAACAATAACTTATACATTGGTATAACCAACCAGTGTATGCAATCAATGGGTGAAAACTCATCAAGTTCATACATTGGAACCGACTAGTTTACGCAATTTACAAAATAAATCATGGTTAGACATTAAAAAGATTTTGATCTCTATTGCCAATCCTAGGTATGAGGGGCACGTGGCTAAATAATAACAGCCGCATAGGTCTATCGATCAGGTTAAGAATAGAATAGAATAGAATACTCTTTATTATGTACACCATATAAATTACAGACATATAAATCTAGAAACTGTACAAAGGGTGACACAATGGGCGGTCTTATCGCTAAAAGCGATCTTTTAAAGACAACCTTTGGATGGATTAAAAAGGTAAAGGACAGACAAATACTGTAGGTAGTCTGTGGTGTACCATTTACATACATAAAGTATATTATACTAATATATATAAATATATACATATAATAATAAACATGAAACATGAGCAAAGATAATATAATGATGATGTTTAAGGAGATAGGAAGTGCTTTTTAACCATAATTTTAAAAGTGGACAAAGATTGAGCACGCCTTACCGACACGGGCAAGTCATTCCGTAACCGTACTGCTTGAACTGTAAAAGATTTGTCGTAGAAACTGGTGGAATGCATCGGCATCTCTAGTCTCAGGTAAGCTACGCTTGCTGCGGTTGGTCTATGGATGGGTGACCATCTTTACATACCGTGTCCCCTCCGTGCCTCGGAAAGCACGTTAAGCCGTTGGTCCCGGCTGTCATTCGTGAATCTTTGACAGTCGTTACGGGTAGTCAGAAGCCCGGAAAGTCTGACAACCAGTCTTACCAAGCGGTATCGTATTACCCAGTAACTGGGCTGTGGAGGTCAGATAGGCAGTCGCTCCATGTAAAATACTGGTATTCAGCTGCATCCGCTAAGACTGGAAGCCGACCCCAACATAGTTGGGAAAAAGGCTAGGCAGATGCCAATACCTAGGTATGGCAGTAGAAATCACAAAAGAGATAAAATTTCCTGACCTGTAAATAATGCAAATTGCATAAAAGGGTAAAAGTTTCCTGCCCTGTAATTAATGCAAATTGCATAAAAGGGTAAAAGTAAAAGATGTAACTTCAGTAAAAATCACAAATGAGATAATAATTCCTTGCCCTGTAATTAATCTAAATTGCAAAAAAGGGTAAACGAAAAACGGTAAACTTAGTAAAAATCGAAAAGTAATAGACTAAGTAAAAATCACAAAATAATAATAACAATAATAATAATCTTTATTTCAAAAAGTCAAGTACAATTTGTCCATCTCAATCAAGCATAAAAAAAAAACAAAACAATGAAGTACAACGCTATGCATTATTTGAGACAGAGTGAACGTCTGTGTCTGTGCTAGTATAAACTGTGTTACAGACACAGGCTGCAAAAGTGATAATAGTTCGTGCCCTAAAATAATGCTAATTGCAAAATTACCTTTAATCTCACTACATTTTGACAAGTTTTGACATTTGTTTATCGCCGAGATGAGACTGAGACTATATTTTGAACGTTTTAAATTAGTAGAATTGGCCTTCTGGTGTCATACCGCACCGTGTCATACGTAGGCACATACACATAATAATAGCATTTAATTTCAGCACAACAGTGGTGGTGGTCTAGCCCGACTAAGTTCGTGGGTTCGAATCCAGGCGCCTCATTTTGTGTATTTTCACTCATCACCACTGTTCATCAATGGTGAAGGAAAACACCGTGAGGAAACCGGCATGTCTGAGAACCAATACTTCGAAGACATGTGATTCATTAAATTGGACGCAATGGGCATCCATTAGATTGGGCGCATTTGGACATCCATTAAATTGGACATTACAAAATGGTGAAGAAAAACATCGTGAGGACATCGTGAGGACATCATCGTGTGGATCGTGCCATATGTAACACTCCATTAAATTGGATTTATCAAAGCGAAAATTCTAGGAAAATCATCTACTTTTACAATATTTGTAAATAATTTGTAAATATGTGAGCACCTGTATCTATCACATAATTGATTTACCTGCCATTGCTTCATTTTAATTCTTTTTACCTTTTGTGGTAGACTAATTTTATTCTAAGTGCATTGTCTTCACATATTATTATATTATATAAACAAGACCTTGTAAAACATTTTAAAAGGGTAACGGTGGAGTTTCTTGCCCATTCTTCTCCATACGAAAACTACCTTTTGGAATGGGCGACTAGAATCAATTCAATATTTCAATAAACATGACAACAACAAACATATCAATTCAATAAAAATAAAGGAGGGATGTAGTGTATGCGCAGGCATTGGCGTGGCACTCGCTTACCGGCCGTAGGCGAAGGCAGACGTTCTCTGGGTTTCGGATAGACTATGTCACCTCAGTGATCCGTCAAAGTGTGTTTTATTAACCCAGCGAACATTACAATCATCATCATCATTTCAGCCGAAAGACGTCCACTGCTGGACATAGGCCTCCCCCAAGCACCTCCACTTCGACCGGTTCTGTGCTTCTCGCATCCAACGGGTTCCTGCGGCCTTCACAAGGTCGTCGGACCACCTTGTGGGAGGCCTTCCAACGCTACGTCTTCCGGTACGCGGTCGCCACTCCAGAACCTTTCGGCCCCATCGGCCATCTGTTCTGCGAGCAATGTGCCCTGCCCACTGCCACTTAAGGCAGACGTATTTAAACAGCATGCAAAAACTACCTTAAAAAATAAAGTTGCATTTTTTACTGATACATTTTCAGTTTGTCTACCTATTTTTTCAGTTTATTTAAAAATTAAATACTTTTTTTCAAGTCCTTTTGTCCTTTCAATAAGTTTTCTAACAAGATAACAAACTGATCAGCTGAATTTGTTTTAGTTGGTGTAGAAATAGACTCTATAAGTAATATTTAAGAATCATCATCATCTACCTAGCCTTTTCCCAACTATAGTGGGGTCGGCTTCCAATCTAACCGGATGCAGCTGAATACCAGTATTTTTCATGGAGCGATTGTCTATCTGACCACCACAACCCAGTTACTGGGTAATACGATACCCCTTTTTTTTGCGGTTGGGAAATCATCAAATGACTCCTCCCGCTCTGGGTGGAGCGGAAGGGAGTGTCACACTCTTACTGACTAAAACCCACCCGTGTTCCTTCCTTAGCCCTTTATGTTCCGGGCCAGCGGTAACCCTTTCGAACAATCCCGCTGACTCGGGTACGATACCCTTTGGTAAGACTTGTTGTCAGACCTTCGGGCTTCCGACTACCCGTAACGACTGACAAAAATCCGGGACCAACGGCTTAATGTGCTTTCCGAGGCACGGAGGGGTCACGGTATGTAAAGGTGGTCACCCATCCACAGACCAACCGCGGCAAGCGTAGCTTAACCTGATCGATTGACCTGTGCGGCTGTCATTATTTAGCCACGAGACCCTCTAATAATAATATTTAAGATTATGTAATATTTAAGAATCAAATGACTATTGCATTTATAACTGTTCATTGATACGCCGCTATCAAGATGTTGACTCTAACATAATTCGCCACCCCTAATAGCGTTAACTATATTAGTGCCGTTATTCCGTCCTAATTGAATTCGCAAACCCTGGCTGAGGGCGACGACGCAGCGATGTCGGTCAGTCCACCATGTCTCATTTTTATATAAATATTTAACTTTTTTATTAAAGTGACGGTGCTACTTATTTTTAAATAACGTCATCTGCAGCTCTGGAATATAATTTTCTACTTGCATTACGCTGACTCACTTTTATTAGCCATTAAACAGGAAAGTCTTGGTCGCTTGGCATAAACCAACACTTTTCTAAGAAAAGGAATGAGATCATGGTAGACGATATAAACGTAATGTTCACTCGCATTATAATATCAGCTCTGCCAAAATTCTCTTAATTTAAGAGCTGATTTTTCCAACGCCAGATAATTTTATCAGAGGAATAATTTTGAATTTTTGACAGTTCTTTCATACAAAATCTGTCAGATCATCAGATGTCAATTTTATTCTACGAATAAAAATTATCTGTTGATTGAAAAATCAGGCCTTAAACGCAGGGATTGAAAAGGTTCCTAAAATACCGGTAAAATACCGGTATTTAGTGGTTCCGGTTACTAGAACCCGAACCGGAACCGGAACCTAAATTAGAACCTTTAAGAACCTTTATTTTACCGGTTCTTCTTCAAATCGAGTCCGAACGAGTTCATAGTTACGATCCGGCGCACGGTGGGATCAATATCGCCTTTCATAGACTTAGAGGCTTGAATTTTGAAAGGACCTTATTTTGCTACAAATGGATTCTGCTAATCATTACTTTACTATAAAATTTCGTATGAGGCAATTGCGTGTACAAATGAAGGAGTTATAATTTTTTTAAGAAAATGTTGTTTGGCGCTGACATGAAAAATGAGGCTATCTCTGGAATCATAAGGTTTGCCATTATATCCTTACAGATATACTACTATTAATTATTAATTTTTATTAATTTTTTGACATACTTACTTCGTATTGCGGTACCATTTGTGCTATTTTTTTTCAAAACCCTCAGTTTAAAAAAATAAATATTTTGATGATTAGTTTTAATGCATAAATGCTTTAAATATGAGTATGCGAAGTCTAATTTACATTTTTTTTATACTTTAGGTCAAAACAGTATGAAATCACAAAAGTTCGTTATACAAAATTAAAATGACATGGTAAATTAAGAATTACCTTTTGACTGTAATCTGCTCAACAGTCAAGTCCTTATTAGCTTACCACCTCATTGAGGTAATCACCTCATATCTCTAAATACTTATGTACATCAATGAATTAACAAGTTAAAAGGATAATAATTAGAGTATACGTTAATTTAGCAATGAGTGCAGGATCACCTTAATGAGGGTAATTAGATAAATGTGATACCCTCATTCGTCAATAACAATAAATAGTCAAAAATCAGGTTCGTAAATTCAGTTCATTTTGAGCATTTCTACTGCTAACATCTGATAGCATCGTGCGTCTCAGTGATAGTGAATAACGGAAAGCATAATTACAAACTTGGATTTGTTTGTTATTCTGAGAAACCAGGATACTTCTTCCTTCGATCATGAAATATTGTTCAATTCAATTGTTATTCGACTGGGTTCTAGCCTTTCTGATGAAGACAGTGTTACCCTGAAGGAATTATGTCGAAATTTCACACGGGCAGTTCAAAAGAGATGGATACGATTCCACCGCAAAAGTGAAATTTTTAGACGTGATTACAGTAATTGGCTTCAGGCTAATATTGAGTGGCCAAACTGCGTGCAAACCGATTTGCTCATTCAAGAACCAATAAGTGAAAATATTTGTGCTGAACCTGTACCATCAACGTCACTGATGACATCGACTTCAACGATGATAAAAAGATCTCGAAAGCCGTTTCAAGATCTAGGTAACAAGCAGAAGAGACGATCTGACGAACATAAAGGCGATGAACCTATTGAACTAGCGTATTTAGCTACAGCACTTTTTAGACAAGATGGTCGTGAGGATATTGCATCTGTTATTAAATAATTATGCTCAAAATCCAGAAGCAGCGGCTAAAATTAAGGAAATGATTAAGGAACCCGTTTCTTCACCATTATTTTCACCAGAGAAAGCACTAGGTTTGCTACTTTCATTAAAACTATCGAAATGGCAATACATCACTTTGAGGAAAACGACAATTCGAGAAGGTTCAAATGATATATACCCATCTTACTATAAAGTACAAAAGGCTAAGCTGCAGTGCTACCCTCCGAAGACATTTGTGACTGTAACGGATTCCTCAGCTAAGATTGCACTACAAGCATTACTAGATTTAACATTAAACAAGATTCTTGAAAGTCTTAGTACTAATGTCATACATGGCAAACAAGTGATGTTAATATCAAAGTGAGAATTTGACGGTGCATCCAACCAAAGTAGATATAAGCAAAAAATGGTGAGTGAGCAAGAAGATGATTCAAGCATATTTATGACCTCTTTGGTTCTATTAAAGTTGATAGCTGGAGATGATACCATATGGACTAATCCAAAACCCTGCTCATCTTCGTATTGTCATCCAGTGCAATTCAGTTTTTTGAAGGAGAATAAAAAAGTTGTCATGGATGAAAAAACTAGAATGGATAACGAAATCAAGGCTCTGGATCCGTCAAAATACCAAGGAAATGAGGTTAGTCATCAATTAATGATGACGATGATTGACGTCAAAATGTGTACGTATCTTTCTGAAGCTAAATCAAATGCGGCCTACCTGTGTTTGGCTAAGCCTACGGAAATTAAAAAGTTAAATACCGTTGCGTCAAAAACCATTTCTCCTGGTGTATATGAGTTTGGGTTATCGTCACTACATGCCCGCATTAATGTGATGGAATGTATTCTACACATAGCTTATCGTCTTGATTTCAAGACTTGGTCTGAGTGAAAAGAAGATCACAAAGAGTTGTTACAGTCAAGGAAAAAATTTATCCAAGATCTATTTAAAGACGAGCTCAATCTTTTGATCAAGGATCAGGCACAACTAACGATGGTAACACAGCGAGGAGGTTTTTTGAGTTTCCTGATAAAACTGCAGCGATCATTGGACTAGATGAAGACCTGATCCGCAGGTTTGCTGTTATTCTGCAAGCTTCACGTCTCCACATCTGGAGAGGTTATAGATGTGCCTAAATTTTAAGAACAGGTACACTAAAATAACCGCGGAAAAATACGTGGAACTGTATAATTGGTACTACATGACATCGACCGTACACAAATTATTAATTCATGGTGGGGACATAATTGCAGAAAATGCTATTGTGTCAAAGAAGCTTCTTCCGAAAGACTCCCACTTTCGGAAGAAGCTTCAGAGGCCCGAAACAAAGATTTTAGGAGGTTCAGAGAACACCATTCGTGGAAGGAGAGCAGACAAGCATCAAACGAGGATATCCTCAATATGCTTATCGTCTCTTCTGATCCTCTTATTACTTCAATAAGACCAAAACTGGATACCCATAAGAGGCAGACATACTTTAAGGAAACTTTAGACCTATTTAAACTTCAGGATCAGGAAGCTCCGATAGAGTTCTTAGATGTAATGGCAATCGTAGAGCCTGATTTTGAAGTGGAATCTGATGGTGACAAAGAAGTTTAGAATAAGTTAACTTTTATAGTTTATGGTAGATAGATTCATAAATATTGTATTTTTTTTTTCTTTTGGTTGACATTTATTTATAACAATTTTTTTAAAATATATCAATACTAATTCAGTTACAATTTTATTGTTTTTATTAATAATTTGTTATTTAGTTTAATTTAGTTACCTACTGATTTTATTGCCGATGATGATTTTTTTTTATAAAATACAAATTTTAAAACGGTTTTTAATCATACAATCCAATACAATTAAATGTACTAGATACCTACCATGAATAGCAGATATCCCACATAGGTATAAAACGAACTTTTGTGATTTCTTAGACTGTTTTGGCCTATAGTATAAAAAAATATTGTAAATTAGACTTGGCATACTCATATTTAAAGCATTAAAATGAATCTTATAACATAAAAAGATTATTTTAAAATTTTAAGGATTTGAAAAAAAAAATTGCACAAATGGCACCGCAATACGAAGTATGTCAAAAAATTACAAATAATAGTACTTTATCTGTGTTTAAGGATATAATGGCGAACCTTAAGATTCCAGAGATAGCCTCATTTTTCATGTCAGCGCCATACAAATTTTTCTTTAAAAAATTATAACTCCTTCATTTGTACACGTAATTGCCTCATACGAAATTTTATAGTAAAGTAACGATTAGCAGAATCCATTTCTAGCCAAAAAAAAGTCTTTTAAAAATTCAAGCCTCTAAGTCTATGAAAGGCGATTTTCAGCCGGGTGGTAAATTTTGTGAGAGGAGAGAGGGGTACTTTGCATTTGTAGATCGTTCGCATCATTCGTTGCATAACCAACGCGTGCGCCACTATATATGTTTCCTTGTTTGATTTATATGTATAAACCACTAATAATAATTACTGACAATGTTTGCTGACACTGTACAGTACAGACTTCCACTTGCCAATAATTCGAAGGCGAACTGAAAGAAAAGATACGCCAGCCACGGGGCAAACATTATCCTTTCTTTCTTAGAGAACCTTTAAATCGGATGATACGGAACCGCTATATTGGAACCTTTATTTGGAACCGGTAATTTGGAACCAGAACCGAACCGGAACCTGAACCGGAACCGTACCGAAAAGAAGAACCTTTTTAAGAACCGAAATGTAGAACCGGAACCCAAATTCGTACCGGTTTTCAATCCCTGCTTAAACGTTCAAAATCTAGACGCAGTGTCATCTCAGCGACAAACAAATGTCAAAAACTTGTCAAAATGTAGTGAAATTTGAGGTATCTTTGACAGATTGAGACTAAGATGAGACTGTGAACGTTCTTAAATTTACGAGAATTGCCCCTCATTTGTTATACGTTATAGTCACGTCCGCCATTTTTGAATCAGTCAGTTTCATACTTCCCTGTTACCTTGTTAGCCTAGTGGTCGCAAGCACTACAGTTACTGCTGAGCATGATGTCCTGGGTTCCATTCCCAGGTTGGGTAAAGTGTTATTGAGTTTTTGGATTTGTGCCCGTTAATGGATATAGGCTCGCCCCCTATTACATGGGACTTAAACTTGACTAGTTGTGGGTGTACTATGGGTATACTTTTGCCTAACCGTGGCGTGGTGTTATGTTATGTATTTATTTATGTTTTCCTTTTAACAACAATTTGAAATTCACTTGCAGAATTGTAGCGGTTATAATTTGGGCGTGGCAAAATAATAACAGCCGCACAGGTCGATTGATCAGGTTAAGCAACGCTTGCCGCAGTTGGTCTGTGGATGGGTGATTATCTTTAGATACCGAGACCCCTGCGTGCCTCGGAAGTCACGTTAAGCGGTCGGTCCCGGCTGTCATTTGTCGTTACGGGTAGTCAGAAGTCCGAAAGTCTGACAACCAGTCTTACCAAGGGGTATCGCATTACCCAGCAACTGGGTTGTAGAGGTCAGATAGGCAGTCGCTCCATGTTAAACACTGGTATTCAGCTGCATCCGGTTAAACTGGAAGCCGGTTTCAACATAGTTGGGAAAAGGCTAGGCAGATGACGATGAGTTGTAGCGGTTATTTGACATGGAGTTTAAAAGTTAATTTTTAAGAGAACAGAAGGATCTCATATCTAAAGGCTCCTTCTAACAGGCGCGACACGCGATAAAATCGCGCGCGACGCAAAGACACCGCAAGTCACGCAACGAGCGATGCCTTTCTGTCGTGCGTGATTATATCGCGATCCAAAACCGGAAATTTATCAAAAACGTACACTTCTATGCCTTTTAGTAAGGCCTCTTTCATATTACAGTTACACGCAACGTTGACAGCAAAGTAAATAAACACGTCGCGGCGTATTATTACGCGCAGACAAGAAAGCTCTTCATCAACATTATTATCAATACCCTCATTCCCGTGTCCGTTACCGCTGGGACCACCGCTGAGACACCGGGCCTTTATTTAATAGATCATCGCTTAGGAACGTATCTCTTAAGGTGTGGTCACTTGGTCCGTCGTGTCCTTTATGTTACCAGTTCGTAGAGAAATTACTTATTGATCCGCGGTTAGTGTAGGCGGTTCCGGTACCATAGACTTGATGTTTAATTATTAAATTGTTGTGAAATTAGAAATAGGCAAATATTTAGTTATTGCCATGATTTCGAATCCAAAAATTTAATTATTCTTCGAATCATCATCATCATCTGCCTAGCCTTTTCCCAACTCATTTGGGGTCGGCTTACAGTCTAACTGGATGCAGCTGATTTTGCATGAAGCGACTGCCTGTCTGGCCTCCACAATCCAGTTACTGGGTCATACCCTTGGTAAGAATGGTTGTCAGAGTTTCGGGCTTCTGACCTGACGACCCGTAGCGACTGCCAAAGTTCTACGAATGACAGCTTTGACCAAGAGCTTAATGTGCTTTCCGAGGCACGGAGGGCTCTTGATATGTAAAGATGGCCACCCATCCACAGACTAACCGCGGCAAGCGTAGCTTAACCTGATTTATCGACCCGTGCGGTTGTTAATAATCGCTTGTGGCCGATTATTCTTCGAATGGCGCATGATATATTTAAGTCCATTTTGTGTGCACATAATAAACATCTACGAGTGGCAGGCGCATCACTTGAGAACGGCTAGACCGATGTTCGAATAGTCCGAATTAAGTTTTTATGGAAAGAATAATTGGAAAAGTTTCCCAGAAAATTTTCAAATTCGGGGAAACCTGGACGACCTTTTTTCGTCTACTTTTAAAATTAGGATAAAACAACGTTTTTCGGGTCACATAGTACAAGTATAAAATACATATAAGATGTCGTTTTTGCTTGACACACAGATTTTAAATATTTGATGCATATTTATTATTCAGAGCCTTGGAAAATGCACGAAATGTTCATTGCGTATGTAAAATTATTTTCGTTTTCACCTTATTTAAAGCTTACAAATTCACCACCTTGAACACAGAACATATCATCCAAGCGCCAATCTTATCTTCACACCCCGATATATCCATCAAAATGTAACCAATCCATCAGTGTATCCTACCCACATTAAACCAACAGGTCCTATTGTGTACTCAACTAAATCTTTACTTACCCATTCCTACATACGCACAGACTCAGCACATCAAGCTACCCGAAACTGTCAAATTTCCCCAATTAACTTTGAACCTTATGCTTTGGCGATAAAGTTGAAAATCTATTAAAGAAATTTGACAGATTTTAGGAGCTTGATGTGTACGCGTCTGTACATTGTGTCTCTACAGTGTGTTTTCGAAACATATCCTATTTAGTAAACAAACAGTACGAAAATTAGGAGTTATGGCATCAATCACCTACCTACCTACTTTAAATTACGTTTTGATACTTGCTTCCACCACAAATCATTAAGGGGGGATAACAGGACCTAACGCAAAAAATACAAGTTTTAGAAGCAATAAAAGTATATGATCGACTACAGTAAACAAAATCAGAAAAATATATGAAATTCTTCAGGATATAATTATGCTAGGTAGATAGTGTGCTGAAAACATAATACAACTCATTTGATACGATTGAAAAAATCATGAAGATACCTTTAAAAATTTCATTTTTACAATATGAATACAATCATTCTAATTTTTTGTCAGATTATTCTACAAGCAACATACTAAAGCACTAGTGTTTTAAATTAGCAGCGTTGTGTCATCGCGCTTCTCTTTCTTTTCTATGCAGTCCGACAGTGACCACGCTTTAGGTCATGTACATGTAGTCCCCTTAAATACAGTTTGCGCTACACGAATCTAAACCGTTCTGTTTCAGTCAATCGTTTGGGGATGATAGAGACCGAATGATATTTTAAATGGGTATGTTTAACGCTACATTCAATTAGTGATTCGTGGTGAAAGTGAGCCATAAGGTATGGCTTTGATCAAAAACCATTCAAACTCAAAATTGAAATCTCAGTACTCCATATTTGTTTACTTAATGAGAACATCGTGAAAGTACACTTCACATAAGAGTTACCACAATAGGTATCGGCCGTAAGCTTGTCCAATTTTCCCCGAATTATTTCCCCGTTGATAAAGTTCGAGTGTGACCCTTTTCAAAGCTTTTCACCGACAAAAGCATTCGTAGGAGTTACTTCATGAAAGAGCTTTTCAAAGACCCAAAATAGTTTTATATATTTTCTTTATTCTCACATGATTTCTATAGACTGTACCAAAAGTATCTGATAAAAGTGGAAACAAAGTCTATTCATTATAAATTCTTACGCAATCACTCCCTAAAAAGAATTAGTAACACGTTCATCTGTATTTAGAAGGTTTCAACTTTATGTCCTACCACTGTATCCAACTATTATTGTTTAGAAAGCATTCATCATCATCATCATCATTTCAGCCGAAAGACGTCCACTGCTGGACATAGGCCTCCCCCAAAAGGGGAAGCAAGCAAAGAAAGAAAGCATTATTAAATTGTATTTGAAAACAACCGGTTAAGTACGAGTCAGACTCGCGCACCGAAGGTTCCGTACAGATTTGTAGGTATGTAACTACAAATTTACAGAAAACTGTAAACTGTAAAATGACATTGCTTCTTGCCAAGTATCATAATTCTAGGTCAACGGGAAGTACCGAATCGGTTTTGATTCCCTTGCGAATGTCGAAATATGAGGTATAAATGGAACACAAATACCCGTGTCTTTTGATTGCTTTGACTTAGAAGTTTATTTTTTCATTGCTTCAAGGGATTGCATTTGATATTAATTTCAACTTGATAACTCTATACGTTTCTTAGGAAAAAGCTATTGACAGACGAACAACGACGTGATCTTATACGGGTTCCGTTTTTCCTTTTGAGGTACGAAACCCTAAAAATCATCGACGAAAATTCATCTCACAAAATTAACCTCAGTTAACAAATGGCAAAAATCTTTGATGTGATATAAAATTAGAATTTCTTAAGAAATCGAATCAAAGCATTCAACTTGTAAATGGCATTACAAATTGGCATCTATAGGTAGGTTTCTGTTGTTTAAAATTTCATCAGATACTTTTGGAACAATGTCCCACTTGCTGGAGTGCCCTAAGTGCTTGTTTACCTGCACCTTTGATGACCTGAAGAATGCCACTGATGCCGCAACCAACGTGGCCACCTACTGCATGGGCGCTCAAACAATTTAAAATATCGAAGAAGTACTTAGTACTTCGGCACTAATAGAAGAAGACTTTTGGAACGGATCAAACACGAGTATATTATTACTCTGCCCTGTTGGTTGTAAAAGTATAATTTCTTGGAACGATGACATCGAACATAGCATGTTCTTATGTCTTGAAATATTGATTTTGCATAAGTAAACGGCTGTTCACCTAGATTCATTACTAGGACAAAAGTTTTACTTTATGTTTGTTGTTGTGGGATATAGAATAGAATAGAATACTTACTCCATATTGTGTACAACATATAAATTACAGACTTAAATATATACATTTTACAAAGGGTGAAACAATAGGCGGTCTTATCGCTAAGTGCGATCTTTTAAAGACAACCTTTGGATGGATTAAAAGGGGGAAGGAGAGACAAATGCTGTAGGTAGTCTGTGGTGTACCATTAACATAATACAATAAATACATGCATAAAGTATATTTATGCTAATGTAAATAAATATACATAATTATATTATAACTAGCTTCGCCCCGCGATTTCACCCGCGTAAATGTCGATCCCGTGGAAATTCGGGATAAAACGTAGCCTATATGTTAACCCAGGGTGTCAGCTACTTCCATACAAAGTTTTATCAAAATTGGTCCAGCCGTTTGAGCGTGAAGAAGTAACAAACATATAAACACACACACACACACACTCACACACTTACAAACTTTCGCCTTTTTAATATTAGTGATGTGATAGCCCCTCGACTAATTATTGCTTGTTAATATGATTTTAAACCAATTAGAGCTCAGCTTGAGTAAAAATGTAGCTCGGATTTAATAACAGCATTAATTAGTATTTGATTACCTACCAACATCCATTTACCTGCTAACTACAAACCATTGTTCAACAAATTGTGCATAATAACTTGTGTAATAAAACACGAATGATAATTTAATTACACAAAGCTTCATGAAATTCATTTAATAAACGATATTAAATTAACCGAGAGTCGTAAACCGAGATTTTAATATTGTACCCTAATTGGCTCGGAACTGTATCTACGTCTGTTAATTTACACAACATTGCAGGGTATTTTTATTACAACAGCCATTCCCTAAATTAGTGATGGTTGTCGAGCGAGTCGAATCAAACACAGTCCATTGCTCGTTGTTAATCAAGTGCGAATGCGTACGCACGGCCGCGTGGCTCAATGTAGGAGGAAATTGTGAACGGTGATATTGTTGAAGTTTGATTTAGTAGGGGGCTGCTTGGCAACGCTCCGGGCACCTGTTGCCCGGGCTTGCCCCCTTCTCACCCCCTTTGAGCCCGCCATCCCTCTCGGGATGCTAGTACTCGTTTCGTCTGTCTGCGAGTGGGGGACTAATATGGAGCTTAAGCTTTGTAAGTCTCGTAACTACACGGAAGCTTACGTCTAGACGCGCTTGCAGCGAGTTTGTAAATGAGTTAAGTGTTCAGTGAGGATTGGAAAGCATGTGACGCAGAGATATTGCCAAGAGATTCGGCAATGTACGCGCGCTTTGCAGTAAGTTCGAATATTTGATTGTAGCTTCATGTTGCTCGTGTTTGAGACGAATTAATTTAGTAGTAGGTAATTGGATTAGTGTTTACTAATTGTTGAATTGGTGGTTTCTGAAATTACTTTAAATTCAATCAAAGATGCTCTTGGTAATTTTGTTTGTGGATTTAAGTGAGATCGATATTGAACGACGAATACGCCAACTGTTTTCGACCCACGGGTGGAAAACATTTGGCTTATTTGAACAGCATTTCCATTTACGCTGTAATAATTCCAAACCATACAGTATTTACTCCACCAAAACCACGCCAAAGCGGATTACCTGCCAGTATCAATCGAGGGCTGTGTCAAACAATAGATTGCATGTCATTCACCCCGTGTTACTGACATTTGCAATACACCTACTGTGTTCTTGTTACTCTGTAATACTGCCACAGTCTATACCATAACCTAACCTATACCTACTTATGTACAGTCAGTCAATGCAAGTAATTTGAACATGCAGGGGAGGCGGATTAAAATGCTGGGATTGATTGAACTGTAACATAAAATCTATACATAGTTACTGGTGTGGATTCATTTGGAATAACTTATATCTATGATTTAATAGACCCTTTTTTTTGCGGGCGGGAAATCATCAAATGACCCCGCTCTGGGTGGAGCGGAAGGGAGTGTCAGACTCTTGATAACTAAAACCCACCCGTGTTCCTTCCTTAGCCCTTTATGTTCCGGGCCAGCGGTAAACCTTTAATTACTAATACTTTTAATAGCCCCTTTATTAGTATATTGTGTGCTTGTATATCTACAGCGGCTAGTCTTACAAGTACGTTTATAAATTGTGATGAGCAAGAATCAAAGATACGACGCAGCACCATAGCAAAGATTCAATTGAATCGTTAAATATTTCGATAAATGCAGCTGATGGTATTATACAACGAATAATGAGAGAATTTGTTCCTGAGACCTGTCAGTTATACAGGGTAACTTTTCAAAGACCATCCAAATTTTTACATGGTGTTCTACCCATAAATATAAACAACTTTCACTATGGGACCAACTCTGAAATCACGAAAAAAAATCAGCTGTTCCATACAAAACTTCAATACCTACTTGACCAAAATGTATGAAACGGCTGATTTTTATATTGTGTTTTCCGAGTTGGAAAAAAAAAATGGGAATCATATTCACCGAGAGAATGCCTACCAGCCGCCGGTCGATTCTGTAGCTGGAGCTGCGGTGCTATTCTGTGAAACTCTCACCGTGAAAACTTAGGTGAAGTGAGCTGTCACTAGTGTCAATTCCTAGCAAAAACAAACTCACTTCACCTAAGTTTTCACGGTGAGATTTTTACAGAATCGACCGGCGGCTGGTAGGCGTTCTCTCGGTGACCGGAATATGATTCCCATTTTTTTTTTCCAACTTATGTTGATGGTCTTACACGCCGAATGAAAAAGTGCCGACCTCCCTACATAAAACACGTTGTACTACTGAATTATCAATTATGAGCATTACGAGTAAGTGACAGCCCTGTAAACCTTTGAGCCTCGTTTGATAGGTGCAACCGTATCGTTCAATACTCGCAGCCTTTATGTATCGCATCGGAGATTGAAACGTTTTATTGAAAGTATTTATAATAAAGGGAACGTGGGAGTGGAACGACTTTTCATACTATATTGAATGGGGTTTTTGTATTTTTATGATGTGGCTATGTTTAATGCCGTAATCGTAATATTAACAAATGTGCAACGCGGTCACATTAACTCGACGCTTGGCGTTGATGAAGTCATTTTGGTTCTTTCGTAATATACCTAAAACCCCGAGGGCCCCGTGGCCCGTGGCTAAATAAACACAGCCGTACAGGTCGATCGATCGGGTTAAGCTACGCTTGCCGCGGTTGGTCTGTGGATGGGTGACCATCTTTACATACCGTGACCCCTCCGTGCCTCGGAAAGCACGTTAAGCCGTTGGTCCCGGCTGTCATTTGTGGATCTTTGACAGTCGTTACGGGTAGTCAGAAGCCTAAAAGTCTGACAACCAGACTTACCAAGGGGTATCGTGTTACCCATTAACTGGGTTGTGGAGGTCAGATAGGCAGTCGCTCCATGTAAAATACTGGTATTCAGCTGCATCCAGTCAGACTGGAAGCCGACCCCAATATAGTTGGATAAGGCTAGGCAGATGGTGGTAATATACCTAATAAAAAATATAATTAAAACAACAACAGAAAACAGAAAAGTAACAAAGACAAAGGCCTAATACTTGCTGGGCGAGCTAAGGACTGCGGGCCTCGCATTCCAGAGATGCGTCGAGTTAATGTGACCGCGTTGTAAATAATAAGATGGCAGCATCACGCTTTGTTATAACAATGATTGTGACTTTATACAGGGTGCAAAGAACAACATTGACGCGCAAAATTTTACAATGAATTTAGTAGGTACCTACATGATTCTAGATTCACTAACGTTAATTTTGTGGTAGGTGCTGTTGGTCAGAAGACCACACAATACACAGTAATCTTACAATTTTATTCTTGTTTTTGTTTCTGTGTTTGTTTACTAACAATAGGTTTTAAGAACAATGTTACTAACAAGTTTGCCTAGTTGCCATAAATAAACAAATACTTAGTTTAATTTTTATTTAATGTAAAAATATTTGCTGTTTCATACAAAAGTGCAACACCTAGGCAGTCAAAAGTTTAGGAGCATCGGCCTTTTAAAAAAAAAAAAATTCAACTCTATGCCAAATGTCAAAAAGTTTAACTAAACAGTAATCCGAAGATACCAAGGTAGGTACCTACTTACGAATACGAAACAATATCCTTTTTTACAGAATATGGAAAATAATCGTAACATTTTTTCGCATGGCAACAGAAAACAAGAAAGACGAAGCGCTATACAGTTGAGCAGTCACGTAAATATAAAGGCGACTTAGGTAACGAACTTCAGTTGAACTCAGTAATATCTTTTATCGTTTTTCTTTCGAATGGATATAAGTAAGTAGATTATTTTTGCCTTTAGTAGAACAATATTCCATTCAATCCATCATTCGCTAATGGCTTTATACCTACTGAGTCTCTGTAATGGGCCAGCATGGCTTCATTCTAATGTTCGTTCACCAGTGCTTAGAGCTTACAAGAGTAAGATTTTAATTAGACAGTTTTTTGAACGCCTGTTGGTATCTTTACTTCATCATCTACCTACCTAGCCTTTTCCTAACTATGTTGGGTTCGGCTTCCAGTCTAACCGGATGCAGCTGAATACCAGTATTTTACATGGAACGACTGCCTATCTGACCTCCACAACCCAGTTACTGGCTAATAGATATTCCTTTTGGTAAGACTGGTTCTCAGACTTTCGGGTTCTGACTACCCGTAACGACTGTCAAAGATCCACTAATGACTGCCGGGACAAACGGCTTAACGTGTTTTCCGAGGCACGAGGGATCTCGCTATGGATGATGAAAGATGGCCGCCCATCCACAGACCAACCGCGGCAAGCGTAGCTTAACCTGATCGATCGGCCTGTGCGACTATAAAACGAAGCGGTCGGTTCGATCTTTGACATGTATCAAATCATAACGAATGTCTAGAGAGCATGGAATTACTGTGTACTTTATGAGGTCATTGCTATGAGAGAACACAAAATGTCATATTAAGGTATCTCCCACAATCACCCATTGGTCATCACGACCGTCGACACAATTAAGAGTTTAGACCAAATTAATATCCCACATGCAGACAACCCGACCAATGCACTGAGTGTAGACTTACGAACCGTCAGTGTAAGATTGACTTTCTGATTGCTGTTTATTTCATTAAACTTGGTTCAGGCGCAGATTAAATAAGTTAGATTCAGTCGAGCCACGAAGCTTGTAGCTTTTAGCCTTATGGAACGCTTATAGCTCCTTCGAGATAACGACAAGCGGGGTAACACACTAAGGGCTGATTTTTCAATCATCTGTACCTCTACCATGAGTTGTTATCGAAAACTTACTCGCTAGCGTCAAACTCGCTAGCGTATTAACGTGGATCGAATAGATTTCGATAATGCTTGCACCATGAGTTTTACGGAGTTTTACGCAGGCGCTAAGGTAAACTCGATAGATCGCGTCGTATGTAACGTCACTTCCTTAAGTTTTGTTTCTTTCTTTCTCAGTAATAAGGAGAGAGAACGGCATATATTATGCTCAAAATGTAGTGCTATCGTCTATGCTTAAAATGTTATGATAGGCAATAATCCGACTAAATAGAATGGTTGGCGGTTAGTGAACTTCTTAAGGTATTTAGTGGTTGTTGAATTTTTATTCCTTATATGTCACTGTTGTGTCATCGAGTGTCGTTTTCAATTTGTAATTTTGTATTTGTTGACATTGTGTTCACGGCGTTTTTTTAATAAAATTCAGTTAAATAAGTTTACAGAATGACAATAATACAATGAGGGCCAGTATGGCACAATTTTTAGAAACTGCCTGTCGCTTCTGCCCTAAGAATCGCCGGTTCATTTGGCACGTGGAGCAAAAAGTTGTGTGATCCAATCTTCCAAAGAAAGATACCTAATTGTTCCGGGTCTGGATGTTTGTGCATGTGATATTTGTGTTTGTAAATGCACCCACGATACAGGGGAAATCCTAGTGTCCTATGTTTAAAGAAAAAAATGTGTAGTTAGTAGGTAACAAGTATGTGTTTTTATGTCAATTTTTATGTTCCTTATTTTGTTACATATGCTGTATGTTTCCCATATAATAATAAAATAAATGAAAAGGTCGTATAAGTAAAATGTCTTTTATTTAAATTTAAGTTAATATTCATCACAGAAAGCCTCCTAGGTAGCTGCGAAATGTCCCGCCCATTGGTAAGCGAGAATTTCATTTTCTTGTAATTTTGGCTTGAAATTCACGTTCTTTACGTCGTTGGTCTTCAAATTCAGCGGCCGCCAACATATTCCATGCTAAATAAGCTCTTCCAGACATTATTTTGACTCAAAATACTCAAAAACGTATATAATTTCAATGTAAACATATGTTTCACGCGTCAAAATGCTAGTGAGTGAGGTAACTACTATCGTAAGCGTATTTTTCGATAGCGTCTGTCAAATTATTAACTCATGGTGCCGTTTTGTATGGCGACAGCTGAAAAACGTTAGTGACTATCGAATAGATTACGTTAGGTTTCTTACCTATCGAAATCTATAGTGCTCATGGTACGAATTTTAATTCTTTCGGTGACCGCTAGGGGCGCTGTACAATATTTCATACATATTATTTACGTAGACGCTAGCGAGTTTTGGCTGTGCAAACTCATGGTAGAGCTACTGATAACTTTATTCGAGGAATAATTTTGAAATATTGACACCTATTTCATACAAAAACTGTCAAACGTCAATTTTATTCCTGGAATAAAAGTTATCTGGCGATGGAAAAATCAGCCCTAACACTAGCAATGGCTTCCATTTTGATAGTTCAACAATATTCATTGCGTTATTTACGTTGGTGAGCAGACATATTATTCGAACATATGAAGCAGTGGATTAGGAATATCTTTCAAAATCATTCAGATTTTGATTGAAAATATGTTACGCAATTAGGGTGCAGTTTGTAACTGTAATATGTTTCTTGAGACAGTTTTTGTCTTCAAGCTTTTACTATACACCTCTGCCCAACCTTTTAGGGATTACAAGCGTGATGTTATGATAGTGTTCATTTTTCATTTAACAGATACTTAAGGGGCTTACAGGACCTAAACACAAAAAACGCCAAGTATATGATGGACTATAGTAAACAAAATCAGAAAAATATATGATGTTCTTCAGGATATTTGCTAGGTAGATAGTGTGTTGAAAACATAATACAACTAATTTGATACGATAGAAAAAAATATGAAGATACCTCTAAAAACTTTCTTTTTACAATAGAAACCATATCTAACATACATACAATCATTCAGATTTTTTTCAGATTATTCTACAAGCAACATACTAAAATACTAGTGTTTTATTTCTTTTTGTCCAAACCACTGAATTTTTGTAGTTAAATAATTGCTTCATATTTTGCAATAAATTACCAGCGTTGTGTCATCGCGCTTCTCTTTCTTTTCCATGCAGTCCGACAGTGACCGCGCTTTAGGTCATGTAAGCCCCTTAAGGCGTTTGCATACTGCATCCGATCTGAATCCGGTCCGAATTCGCTAACTGACTGTCCAAAGAACCCGTATGAGTAGTTGTGTGAGAGGTTGCACAATACATAGATCCGTACCATCAATCCGAACTTATCAAGTAAGATTTTTTCCAATCATTAAGTCAGATAGCACTGTGTTTGTGTTAGTTAAATGAATTAATAAATCGTGTCATTATTATTTCAATAGTCATCTTCGTGGAGCAAATGTACCTAATCTGCGTTCGCAATTTAGTTTGCAAACATGTACACAAATATGAGTATTTGGAAAAATAACCTTCTGAGTATTTTGAAAAATAAAGTTCAGTTAGCGCTACAAGTTTAGTTTTTTTATGACTTTTACAATATTACTAATTATTCTAAAATCAACTTAATTCATACAACTGATATTTGTTTAAGTAAAAAGAACATCAATTGGAAACTAGGATTTGAATAGACCTTATGTATTTCTTACTGACTGCTCCATTGGTCTCGTGGTCGCAAGCGCGACTGCTGAGTGTGGGGTGTGGGGTCCTGGGTTCGATTCCCGGGTCGGGCAAAGTGTTATTCGGTTTTCCCATTTGGAATTCTTAGTAACAGCCCGGAGTTTAGAAGTTGGCGGTGTGATACCCCCGTGTCTCGGAAAGCAAGTTTTTTTTTAAAATGGGTTTGCTCTTGAGTTAAATTAAGTTAAAAGTTAAGCCGTTGGCCCTGTGCCGGATCTCTCTCTGGTCGTGTCGGATTGCCTTCCCATCGGACTATGAAACTGAGGGAAGATGTACCTGTGACTGCGCATACGCTTGTGCACTACAATATCTCCCCATAGATTGGTCGCCATGACCGAAATTCGGACTGGAGCACTTTATGTATTTCAGAAGCTGCTACATACAAGTACCTATATCATACAGGGAGGAGAATACATACCTAGGAAGCATCGCAATACCGAAAAAGCTAACTATT
This sequence comes from Mesoligia furuncula, assembly GCA_916614155.1. Classification (NCBI taxonomy): domain Eukaryota; kingdom Metazoa; phylum Arthropoda; class Insecta; order Lepidoptera; family Noctuidae; genus Mesoligia; species Mesoligia furuncula. The sequence continues at coordinate 8,451,620 of OU744793.1, read as the reverse complement.
CTTGTTGCGTCCTTTCAATTTTCAACAAAGATACTCGAGAATCGATCCGGTCCGGGCGCGTGACGGACGAGCCGGCAACAAAAGAAACCGGCTGCCGTACGAATCACCGGGACGCAATATCCACGATTTCGATTGTACTCGTCTGAGTACATGGTCAATAATGCGATGGGTTTTAATAGGATGGAGATACTATTATGTTGAGATTCGTTTATTGACAAGTAGCTTGTTTAAGTAATATAATAATAATATACAAGCTTGGTTTATTCATCACAACTAGCTGACCCAGCGAACTTTGTACGAGTACCGCCTCAGATTCAATGAAAACTGGCCAAGTGCGAGTCAGACTCGCACACGAAGGGTTCCGTACCACAAGGCGAAAACGCCGAAAAAAACACGTTTGTTGCCCCCTTAAATATTCATTTTATTTTGTTTTTAGTATTTGTTGTTGTTATTTGTTGTTGCGTGGTGATTATGGCAACCCCCCCCCCCCCCCCAAAATTGGGGGAGGCCTATGTCCAGCAGTGGACGCGTATCGGCTGAAATGATGATGATTTGTTGTTATAGCGGCAACAGAAATACATAATTTGTGAAAATTTCAACTTTCTAGCTATCGCGGTTCTTGAGATACAGCCTGGTGACAGACAGACGGACAGACAGCGAAGTCTTAGTAATATGGTACCGTTTTTACCCTTTGGGTACGGAACCCTAAAAACGAATGTATAATTAATTATGTTTATTACTATTTTTTACGTGACATTTTCCCATGTCTTAATAGTCATTCTGCTATTCGGGGCGGAGACAAATACAACAAATCAACGCTCATCAAAATCGGTCCAGCCGTTCTTCGTCGTTCGTGGTGTTATTTCACGACAAGTGTCACGAATTTTGTGACGTGTCTTGCATGCCTACCTTGTTGGTCTAGTGGTCGCAAGCACTACTACTACTAGCATGAGGTCCTGAGTTCGATTCCCAGGTTGAGCAAAGTGTTATTGGGTTTTTCCCTCTGGGATTTCTCAGTAGCAGCCTGGATTTGTGCCCAGTTGATGGCAAGAGGTTCGACCCCTATTACATAGGATTTAAACATAACTGGCTAAATGTGGGTGTAATTTACACTTCTGCCTAACCCTTCGGAGAAACATGGCGTAATGTTATTTTATGTGTTTTGCATGTCCTGTCACGGTAGCGTGTGGTAGGTTTGGTCGAATTAGGCACAGTATTGTATCGGGAAGAGTCATGCATGACTCAGTGAATATCTGTTTATATTCAGTGGTTTGAGCCGTTGGGAAATCAGCATGCATTTCGGCAGTCAGCATAGTGTTATCGGTAGCCTATTGCTTTTACTTATCTAACAGCAAAACAACCGAAACAAGTATTCTAATACTTAATTAAATGATGCGATTACATGCGTTCTTTAGGGACAATTGTGATAGCCACTATTTTTCCGACGCATTAAAGAAAGAAAAATATTTTATTTGGGGCACGCACAAACAATAAAAAGAACATTAAATCTAACAAAATCATAAACATAACATCTATCACTTATAGGTATCACCATAATTTGTAAAAATTTGACCTTGAAAACTTAAATGAGCTGGTAATCTTGATGGTAGGAATTAATACTATTGACAGCTAGAGACAGGTTTTTACAGAATAGGTCGGCAGGTGAGCGTATGAAGCTCGCTGAAAACGAGACTCCGAAATTACGTTTTTTTTTTTTATTATTTGGAATGGGTTTGCTCTTGACTCTAGTATAGGTCAGAGGTGACAGAGACAAAGTCGACGATGGAGTGAGCTTACCCAGAAGAAGCCTGTTCACTCTTACTTTGAAGAGATTCGGGTTGTATGTGCTCGGAAACACAGAGGCAGGTAGAGAGTTCTAGTCTTTTGCTGCGCGCATTATAAAGGACATTTGAAAACGCTTAGTGCAAATTGGTGGAATATCAACTAGGTAGGGATGGTAACTTGCTGTGCGTCTTGATGTCCGAAGGGAAGGTAGAAGGGGGCCGGTGGAACGAGGTCGTGGAGTTCTTGGGCACACTCACCGAACGAACGTTCGCCAAAATGAAGCTCTTCTACCCACTGCAAAAACACAGTCCATACAGCCCTCCACCACACCCTAGTTACATCCGCTATCACATAAATATACCTACCTGGCTTATTCTGTACCCGGTAACAATCCGCCTTTGAGATACCTACCTGCTACCTAATCGTCTTAATTGCTATGCATAATATTAGTAAATGGCTTACCTTCCTAGCTATTAGCGTTTAATCATGCAAATTGGCATCTCTACAATTGGTATGCCTGCTTGAGTTGAAGATTAATCTCGACCTAAACTGTTAAGTATAAGTGGAATTTGTAAGGACATCATTCAAGTGTCGATCATTTTATACGCAAAAAAAACATTTTTACACAAAAACAAAACCGACTTCCAGAAAAAACACTACAAATTGAAAAATAACTTTAATTTCGGAAGTCGGTGTCTTTGGTTCCCCATTTTCTTTTATTGGCACCGACTTCCGAAATTAAAGTTATTTTTCAATTTGTAGTGTTTTTTCTGGAAGTCGGTTTTGTTTTTGTGTAAAAATGTTTTTATTTTTCACTTTTTAGTTGGTCAGTTTGTAATTTATCTAAGTTACAATAGCCTAATGCCAACTGGTCATCACCTTTTACAAAATATTGCTTTTCCCGATGCTGGGACGTTAATTGTTGAGGAGTTCTCCCGGTAAGAACCAGGAGGACTCCTCAACAATCACTCACCATACGCATTGTGACGAGCATAAATTGCTTAGCAACCATATTAAAGTAATTGAATCGCAACCCGTGAAATATTTGTCATTGAGTAGGTAGTTCCGATGGCCATCTGTGGTCTTCATCATCAGCTCCACTTTACCAAATGATGATTTCCAAGAGCAAATGCTCAAGTTACTTTAAAAATACCCAAATCGCTACAGGTTTGCCTATAAAATTTGAGGGTTAATTTCCCTCGATTTCCATGGGATCTTCTCATCAGATTCCAACTTGATGATAATGGGACCACTTTGAGAGTATACCCTTTCAAATAATAAAAAAAAATATTAATTAATTCCAAGCACAAGGTAGCTACTGTAAACTGTTGAGGAGTTCCCTTAACTGTCCTTCGTCTTCATCATCAGATCCCTAATGACAGTCACAACCTATCTAGGCGTAAAGTTCACATCAATACAAATTAATCAAGCCCAAACACAAGGTAACTGCTGTAAATCGTTGAGGAGTCCCCTCGTCTGTCTTTTGGCTCCATCATCAGATCGACTCCAGGCCTTCATTAAATTGTAATGCTTTAAAATACTTAATGAAAAAATTAACAAACGCACTAGTCGCTCCTACGATTTTCGAATGTCCTCCTCGATTTCACTGGGATGCCATCATCAAATCCTGGTTTCCTTATCATGGGACCACCCTTGGCATATCTCCTTTCCTACAAAAAAATAATAATCAAAATCGGTTCATAAACGACGAAGTTATCCGCGAACACACATAAAATATATATATACACACATCAAAAGTGTCTAGGGATCAAGCATTTTTATGCGGATTTCTTGAGATTGAGATGTGGCTTTGTAATAAATTTATGATTTTATAAATTTATATGGATCCTTTTTGGTGCATTTCATAATTTGAATCAGGAACTGTGAATCAAATTCGAGTAAAAGATGAAAATCAGCTGTCAATATTTTCCCTATAAAAACATACAACGCATTGAAGACATTATTAGTGCTACTGTTTCCCTACTACTGATTAAAACCAACGTTATTATGGAGCGGCGACGTCATTTAAGCAGGGAAGAAATGCTCAGAGCCGTGGGAATGATAGAAGCTGGTTCCCGGCAACGTACTGTGGCTTTAGCTCTGAATACAAGTCAGAGTGTTATCAGACGACTTTGGACACGTTACCGAAGCACTGGTACCGTGGCTGAGCGCCATGGAGGACGGTATCGCTGCACCACACGGAGACAAGACCGATACATTCAAATCTTAACTCGAAGAGCTCCAACAATAACCGCCATGATGTTAGCCGTGAGGCTTCATCACTCTTCAGGGAACTTAATTAGCGACCAAACAGTCAGAAACCGCTTGCATGAAGTGAACCTTCATTCCCGAAGACCGCTACGGGTACCACCTATAGCAATGCACAATCGTAGGATTCGACATCAATGTCCTGCCCTGGCCTGCTCAGTCGCCAGACTTGAACCCGATTGAGCATGCATGGGATATGCTACAGAGAAGAGCTCTGCCGTATATGGAGGGTATCCAGTCGCAAGAAGACCTTTTTTTGTTGTTGCAACGAACATGGGCGGCCATTCCACAGCGTGATTTGGATGAACTCATTTTGAGTATGCCAAACCGATGTTCTTGTGTTGTTAGTGTTCGCGGTAGAAACACGGATTATTAATTGTTTAAGTTACCCAATAAAATTTTAAAGAAAACTGTTATTTCAGTCTTTTTTTCGAACTTTTGTGTTAGTGGTTCAAATGTCAAAAATCCCTTTATTAGGAAAATGGCAAATTTCTTTATTAATGCAAAGGTGACTTGGTTTATCGTTACTGTGACAAACGAAAACACTTTATTTGATGAATCCTTAAAGAAAATTTTAATTAATATCAATCAGGAGAAAAGTTATTGCAAAAATATATGTTGATCCCTAGACACTTTTGATGTGTGTATATATATACGGTCGAATTGAGAAATCTCCTTTTTTGAAATCGGTCAAAATAAAAGAGCCGGCCAGAAAAAAAGTACAATTTGCTTACGGAAAATAATATCTTGAGCATTTTTTACTATTACAGCGAAAGTCTAAATTTAACCCCCCGGCGGCTATTTAAGATTGAAAATGCCAAAAAAACATATTTTTTATAACAAGACGTGTTTTAAGCATAACATTAAAAAAATAAGTACCAACTTTTAATTGAAATTAAAATCCTGAACATGTTTTAACTATAAACTTGTTATAAAAATATGATTTTTGGCATTTTCAATCTCAATTAGCAGCCGGGGGGTTAATGGCAGACTGTCGTTGTAATACCTAGTAAAAAATGCTCAAGTGGTCATTTCCCATAAACCAGCAGTACTTTTCTGACTTTAATCTTTGGGAACGAAATGAATGATGTCCTTTGCATTGTTAATTAAGCAAACTAAGGAGTTGCAAGAATAGAAAAAATATGAGAAATTGAAACGCTCACTTTTTATTCATGACTAGCTGCGCCCCGTGGTTTCACCCGCATAACACTCGATCCCGTAAAAATATCGGGATAAGCCTATGTGTTAATCCAGGGTGTCAGCTACCTCCTTACCAAATTTTACACATGTTTGTATGTATATTAGTATGATAATTTAAAATGTAGCTAAGTGAAGATCCGCAGAACTATTCCACTAGATTAAATTCAAATAAAAACGAAGTATTACATGACCAGGAATCATTCCATAGGAACTATTGCTTATGTATTTTTTTAGTGTACTTATCATTCTTTTGATGATGTGACATGTAAATATACAACTTACAAAGTCAAATAATTTATTTCAAGTAGGTCATTGTAAGGCACTTTTGAACGTTAAGTAGTAAGCATATTAAGTAAAACTCACTGAGAATTTATGATCAAAGTGAACAGACTTTACCTGAACTACTTCTTTTTCTTCCGTTTCTCGTCCCGTTATTTGGTGTCGGGTCTCACTTTACATAAACTACTATCTATGATTAATACGCAGCTAACTTTGATTTTTAATAGTTTGCAGTGAAGGATGTGTGGTGTTACACGAATGGATAACTTAAGAAATAAGTACTTACATAAGAAGAAGTCTGAAAGTGGCACCGGTGACAGGAAAGTTGTGTGGAAATCGGTTGTCGTATTATGGGCATGTAATGCGGAGGAATGAGGAAAATAAAGCTGGTAACTCAGTGGAAGTCAAGACCAGTCTGTAAGCAGGTACAGCCAGCCTCAAAAATATGTATACATCGACAAGAATTCATTTTCAATGAATTGTGTAAAGTTACTGTTCATAATACTGTATCAATGTGTAGTTATAATAAACTATCTGATTTGTAATATGTTTTGTGGCTATACTCATTGATGCAATATTATGGAACTAAGATTGTACCTAGTTTTCATCATATCTTCCTGCCTTGTCCCAGGTCACTTGTCAGTAGTCGGCGCAACACGTTTTCTTCTTCCATTCTCCCCTGTCAACTGTCATGCTATCATTTACTCCATTCTCTTTTTCTCCTCCATCATTTGCCACATAATCCATCCATATTTTCTTTGGCCTTCCTCTCCCTCTTCATCCATCTTCATTCATGTTTTACAGTCCTCACTCTTTTGGTCATATGCGTTTCCTATGGTTTCCTCCCTCCTCATTACATGCCCATTCCAAGTCAAATGATTTCCCTTCAACTTTTCTGTCACTGGCACTACTTTCAAACTTCCCCTTATAACTTTATCAATTTTTGGTACTCCACCTCAACATTCTCATCTCCGCTGCATGCAATCTTTTTTTCTCGACCCAGCATTCCGATCTATCAATTATATTTTGTCGATGTATACAACATCTTGAGGCTGACGATACTTGTAGTTACGCGCCACACAGCTCGTATTCGTGGTGAAACAAAGGAGTATATTAATTAAAGTTAAAATGAACCAAGCTGTGCGATGAAGGCTTCTGCAGCTCTGTAGTTTCTTACTTCTATGTTCTAAGTTAGCCTATAGTGTGGGATGCATTTAAATCTGCTGGAAATATATATGCTCTGTTATATATGGAAATATATATGGTATGTTGTCATATATGCAAGCGTTGTATATGAGTAACTTCTTACTACTACTTTTTCAAATTTAGGAGTCATTTGTGTTATGCATACAGGGTGGTAGGGATATCGACGCGCAAAATGTAACCATGTATTCCACACATAATTCTAAACCCTCTAGCATAGAAATTTTCACGATTTTAGAGTTCTCCCTACTCCTGGTGTGTTTTTATCCGACCGAAAAAGTTATTTAATCGAATTATTCCGTTCTGATCCCCTGAACCCCCCCTCCACCCCCCGCCTCGATCCCCTCCTAGATCGTCTTCTGTTTTAATCTCTGTCTTATCCACTAAAAACTTTCTCATACCGGTTTGAACCGCTTTTTCTTTTGTTTTTGATCCTGAAGGATCGTCAGCAACAAAAATAAGTACAGAAGTTTATTGAAATACATAAGTTCGTAATTTCTTATTATAACGGATATGTGTATGTTAGTATTGAGGAACAATGACTCGGGTGTAGGGTCCAGTCCAAAGTTTCGAACAACTAAGAATTTTAAAAAAAGTAAAAAAAAAATCAGTTTGTTTTTTAACAGATCATAAAATAAGTTGTATATTAAAATAATTTGAACATGGTCATCACAATGACCGATTCATATCTGATCATAAGTTGTTGAGCAATACCACTTTCTCTTGATGAAGGTTATGTTTCGGCTTTTCATTTACAGCCAAGACAAGTTTATAAAACCAATAACCTCACAGTAATAACAAAAGTAGACCATACACAAAAGTCTAGTAATTATACTGAAGACGTAGAGATGAGAGCTTCAGTAGGCATATTAACTTACTTACAATATACCCTTTGTGACGAGGTCGAAGCCAGCTTTTAATCTGCGCAAGAAACCTAGACGACAATGTAATCATCAAATACTGCCACTAATCTCTTCAAAAGTATCAAATTGAATCCACACAATTTTATACTTGAGTACCTTTTTTCATAAAGACTTCGCGTTTTAATTAAAAAAAAGAAAAGAAAATTACGTAGGTATACATTAGTTCGTATACTTGTAATGCCTCCCTATCTTTTGATGAAGAGCGTCTCCAATTTGCTGTCTTTATATTAAGGCTTATGTACTTTAGTTGAGTGAATGGTTCGTGGAGATTCTTTTGAATTTAATATACGAGTACCTGCGTACAAAAACATTTTCTTGAGCTTCATATACAGGTTAATTTTGAGACGTTGCTACTTTTAATTGGCAGCGCGGTTTGTGGTTGTACATTAATTAAATGAATAAGATATATACATATATGTTAAGACGTTTCAATCTTTAAAGTTAAGCAACTCTTGCCGAAGTCAGTCCCTGGATGGGTGACCATCCATAATATACCGAGAAAAGCTTGCCGCGGAAAGCATGTTAAGCAGTTGGTCCCGGTTGTCATTATAGTAGTAGATCTTTGACAGTCATTACTGGTAGTCAGAAGCCTGAAAGTCTGACTGTCAGATCGTGTTGCCCGAATAGTTACTGGCTGCTCATCTATATGACGTCCACAACCCAGAACTGGGTTGTAGAAGTCAGATAGGCAGTCGCTCCATATAAAATACTGGTATCCAGCTGCATCCGACTAGACTGGAGTCTGACCCCAACATAGTTAGGAAAAGACTAGGCTAATTGATTGACCTATTTTTAAAGAGTAGTTATTGTTTTTAAGCCAGAACAGCTTATACAATCATTTTATGGAAAAGAAAGAGCAAAAAATTCTACGATTAATTTCCTTTAGAACCGGAACTAATTGGTAGTTTTAGTTTGAAAGAAAAAGCAGTGTTAGCATTCAGATTAATCTCGCACGAGAACATCAAAGTAAAAAATACTTTCGTAGTTAGTAGTTTGTTAGTAGTTCTATCCGGTGCTCCAATCCAACGTAAAATATCCATTTAAAATCATTTTTTACTCACTAAGCACGTTTAGCGCATTTAAAACATCGTTCTGTTCCTGTCAATCGTTTGAAGACGGGGGGGACAGAATTATATTTTAAACTAGTTTCTGCCCGCGACTTCGTCCGCGTGAAATTTCTTGGTTCCTGACCCACCCCGTCGCATCGCATCGTCTGCCTGCGCTATTACTTCATTTTCGCTTAGCGTTCTTTCTGACTTTTTTTCTTTTTGCTCGGTTCCTTAGTGTCCTGGCGTGATATTTAGTAGGCTATAACCTTCCACAAGGACTGGGCTATCAAATACATAAAGAACTTTTTAAATCAGACTGAGAATTTCATAGATTAGCACGTTCAAACAAATAAACTCTTCAGTTTTATTAGTAGTATATGTTTAGCGTTAAACGTATTTAGTGATTTGTAGCGCAAAAGGGCCTAAAAGTGAACTCGAACGGCACATAATCACCAAAAACCCTTTACAAACTACATATAACAATTCATATTAATCCACTTCGCTAACTTCAGCGCCATCGGATGGCTGTCAAAAGCTTTGAACAGTACGACAGCTGGCGCGACCTGTTGATAGCCGACCCATGTAATAAATAAGTCACTATTTATTGGAAAACCGGGTACGTGTGGAGTTTGATGACGTAATCGCGCTGTTGACTGTATCTACTGCTTCATCTGTTGCTTTGTTTGTGTTTAAATTGTTGAGCGAATGAGTTGGGTGGCCAGTAGTAGGTGTTTGGTGTCATTTTCGGGGAACAGGGTGGGAAATTCGTCATCCTGCATTGAAAGGGGAGGATCCCCCGACCAAACGGGTGTTGTGTCAGGTGGGCCTGGTGTTTTTTTTTTCTGAATGGTTTCTCGCAGTTCAGCGGGCTGTCGCATTATTAACCGGGCTCTCCAGAGGATGTCTTAATAAATTGCGACCTCCAGTCAGGTCATAAAACTGTCGTTATTGGCAGAAAGGGACAGGCTGGATCGGATCATGACCGGTGCTTGTTTTGCGGGCTGTTGTTTATATACGAATCTCGCAGAAAACTCTGCTTGCGTGATGTAGGATTTACACGACGCGCAGTTTGAACATGGATTTATAGATCATCATCTGCCTAGCGTTTTCCCAACTATGTTGGGGTCGGCTTCCAGTCTAACCGTATGCAGCTGAATACCAGTATTTTACATGGCGACTGCGACTGCGACTGCCTATCTGGCCTCCACAATCCAGTTACTGGGTAATATGAAACCCCTTGTTAAGACTGATTGTCAGACTTTCGGGCTTCTGACGACCCGTCAAAGATCCACAAATGACAGCCACGACCAACGGCTTAACGTGGTTTCCGAGGCAGGGAGGCGTCTTGGTATGTAAAGACGGTCACCCATCCACGGACACACAAACACACAAGCCCCTCTGTCTCTTATTAATGGTCAATAAAAATAAATGTTTTTAGTATAAGGTTCCATTTATGAAAACTGAAAACAAACGATGAATTTATCACTGTTACTAAGATTCATGTTGCGACCTACCTTTTATTAACTCAAAGGTCTATCTACCCTCAGCAATCGAAACCGGGGAGTATCTCCTATTGTTGCTTCCACCTTTTTGTTTCGAGATTGTCAAAGAGATGTAAGTACGTACCCTTTTGTGTTTCGATTTGAGGCTTATGAAGAATAAATAGCTATCTTTTGTTGCTCCTTGGGCAGGTTCCACATTTCTGTGGAGAAAATTAAATACGGCTTTATTTTTCAGGCTTCTTGATGGTTTTCTTTACTAAAATATCTCGAAGTCAATCTAATTTATACTTACTGATTTAAAAGATGTAATAACGTACCTAAGTACAATTGCAAGCCTGAAGAATTGCCAAACTTAAGTGGCAGTGGGCAGGGTATATTGCTCGCAGAACAGATGGCCAATGGGGCCGAAAGGTTCTGGAGTGGCGACCGCGTACCGGAAGACGTAGCGTTGGAAGGCCTCCCACAAGGTGGTTCGACGACCTCGTGAAGGCTGCAGGAACCCGTTGGATGCGAGAAGCACAGAACCGGTCGAAGTGGAGGTCCTTGGGGGAGGCCTACGTCAAGCAGTGGACGTCTTTCGGCTGAAAAGATGACCTAAGTACAATAGGTACGGCCGGTCTGAACTAAGCGCAGGAGGCTGCGCAATAAAATTGTTTAGGAACTAAATGGTGATGTGAGGGAAATTAAATGGTTTATTTTGTAAATAGAATATCGGAATCTTTTACACGTCATATTATTTTTTTTTTAAATTGCTAGATTACTTCGGCGTTTCCTATCTGACTACTCTGAGAAGAAAGGCCGAAACCAATCAGAGGTCACAGTCCCTTCTAAAGTCCAAAATAATCTTGGTCAGATTATATGAAGACCATATAGATTGATGTCTGAAATGGCCTTTTGAGGAAATTACCACACAAATTTGAGTGTACCAGTCCAGTCAGTGCAAAGATTGGTCGGTATACCTACTCGTGTAGCTCAACTCAGAGCTTGAGAAGCTCAACGATTTGACAAAAAATATTAAAGAAAGAACATTTGGGTGAGTGAACCTGCGCGAGAGTTCGGAGAGCAGACTGGCCATGAATATAATCGGCCGTATTGTAGGTAAGTATTTACATACAAAAATCGGCAAATCTTCGCCGTTTATACCCAACGTTAGCAAGAAGTTTGAGAACTACCTAATTTACCTACCTACCCAACCATCACCTACCTAATTTTATTCTATTTATAGTTGTTTATGCGTATCTTTGTATTTAAAAATATTTATTCCTCCTAAAATATTTATTTCCCCTTTCTACCACTGTTTGTGTCTGCATCACCCAAAGGTTGACTGGTAGAAAATGCCTACGGCATTAAGTCTGCCTTTTTACATTAGTGTGCTTAAAGTATCAAATAAATAATGGGCCCGAATTGAAGAAAAGCCGAGGTAAACCCCGACTTACGAGTTGTAGGTCGTGGGTTCATTCAAGCAGACCCTTTCATCATCTTCATCATTTCAGCCGAAAGACGTCCACTGCTGGACATAGGCCTCCCCCAAATGGGGAGGGTTTGCCATAATCGCCACGCTTGGCAGGCGGGTTGGCGATCGCAGTATGGTATGGTGGTGGAATGCATAGAGAACGCTGCTGCCCATTCTCCGGTACACCCCTTAGTCGCCTTTTACGACACCCACGGGAAGTATGGGGTGGTGCTATTCTTTAAGTCCGGCACCACACAGACCACGCACCCACGCAGACCCTTTACTTTGTGGAATTTAAAAACTTAATTTTTTTTTTCGTGGATTTTTCCCATGTTTTAATAGTTATTCTACTACTCGGGGCGGAGACAAATCCAACAAATCAAAGATTATAAAAATCGGTCCATCCGTTCTTGAGTTATAAATGGTGTGACTAACCTGACTTTGTTTTATTTATAAATGTCACGGCTAATAGCCGAAGTACGACTACATCTAGTTTTAGCCGGGTACAACTAGGTGCAGCCGGCCACATACGGTCGCCACTTCGGGAGGCGACGTAGGATGCAAGAGCGAGCGAAGGACACCCCGAGTTTAGGTTTGGTTAGATAGAAGATATTTTAAACAAAACATAAGCTCTTCGTCTTTATCATATTTAGGTACTGTAAGAACATTTTACTTCGAATTCCTGTTTTAATGACTTCCACGCAGTTCTTGGGCGACGGTTATTTTCTTTTGATCTATACAGAACTATAAATATAAGCTCTGCTAGTCGTACTGATATTTGGAGGAACAGTAAAATATCTGCAGTTTACTGAAGATATTTTAAACAAAACATAAGCTCTTCGTCTTAACCATACTTACTGTAAAAACATTTTACTTCGAATTCCTGTTTTAATGACTTCCACGCAGTTCTTGGACGACGGTTATTTTCTTTTGATGTATACAGAACTATAAATATAAGCTCTGCTAGTCGTACTGATATTTGGAGGAACAGTAAAATATCTGCAGTTTACTGAAGATATTTTAAACAAAACATAAGCTCTTCGTCTTAATCATTCTTACTGTAAAAACATTTTACTTCGAATTCCTGTTTTAATGACTTCCACGCAGTTCTTGGACGACGGTTATTTTCTTTTGATGTATACAGAACTATAAATATAAGCTCTGCTAGTAGTACTGATATCTGCAGTAAACTGCAGATATTTTACTGTTCCGTGTGTGTGCGTGTGTGTGTGTTGTGTGTTCCTGTTTTCTGTTCTGTGTTTAACTATTTTATAAGCGAGTTTTAACTCGCTTACAAAATAGTTCTACCAGAACTTTGATAAAACTTTTGAATTTTTTAAAACTCCGTGTCACGCTAAGCACGCAGTTGGTCCCGGATGTCAGTCGCAGATCTTTGACAGCCATTTCAGGTAGTCAGAGGCCCGAAAGTCTGTTTTACCAAGGAGTATCGTGTTACCCAGTTACTGAAGAAACTACTAGAACTGAACTTCTAGAACTGTGAGACTGTCTGTCTGTGTTCAGTTCTACTTCCTGTAACATACTGGTATCCAGCTACATTCAGTTAGACTGGAAGCGGACCCCAATATACCAACTTGGAAAAAGGTTAGGCCGATTGTTTTTTTTTGTAATTGTAAAAAGTTCGTGTCGGGGCTACCTGTACTTCTGGAAAAGCAATTCTAATATAACTACCTCTACTACCTCCAAGCACTATAATTTTCACGCTGCTTACAACCACCTATAAAAAATATCAGACGTCGACCAAGGTCGTAATAGGCCTGTAATTATAAAGGTCCGACACGTAACCACGTAATAAATTAGGAACGTAATAGGCATAGAAATATTTTTATCTACGCTTCAAAAGTCTTTGTGGGATGTATGAAGAAGCCTCCTGGTGTAGCGCAGTTTGTTCCGCCAGTTACTCAACTGAACAGAGCGCTCGGCGCATCCTGGACAGTCACACCCAACACATTATTTATTTTGACTGGCCAATTCGTCTCTTGCGGTGGTAGGGCTAACGTCCGCCTGGTGGGCGACCACCCTTCCACCGGAGTCCGGCGTCAAGCAGCCTGCTGTGTTTCGTCGATGCGTGGGAGTCTGGGCACGCCCGTTCCGTTATAGACTTCATCCGTCGCTTTCCATCAGGCGTAATCGAGGTCATAGGCGGGGCCCATTTAGCAATAAAAAATAAAAAAAACTAGCTCGGGAATATTTTTTTGTTAGAACCTGTATATTTTTAATCAAATTTAAGTGTGTCGTAGCCGAATTCTGGGCAGATTCGATTTAGACTACCATCGACACGCTAAGAAGAAGAAGCACGTATTTATACTAGATATAATGCAACATTTATCTTACCTAGTCCAAAAGGACTAAGTAGTAAGTATTTAAAACTCTAAAAGCCAAACCAGTCGCTTCCTTAAACATTTAATTCGTCGGTACACGATATTCAGGACTAAGGAAACTACAAAAGGTAGAGAGAAAGCGATTGATAAAAAGAGCATAAACCAGTATAATCCCCTGACAAGGAATTTCCTAAAGAAAATATTGTCTATTTTGATATTTTCTGTATTCCAGCATCGATTTTAGAAGCTTCTTACGGCGACACGTGTTGCCCACGCAAATTTCTAAAGGTTGTATGAAAATAGTATAATCCTCACGCCATATGACGAATTCTATATGTATTCCCATAAATCCGATCCTATTCACCGTAAAGACGGAAATACCTTCAATAAAACATGAAGACTGCCTCGACGGTCCATTGGTCGCAAGCGCTACTGTTGAGCATGAGGTCCGGGGTTCGATTCCCGGGTTGGGTACAGTGTTATTGGGTTTTACTATCAGGAATTTCTCAATAGCAGCCCGGACTCTGGATTTCCACTCTGGGTGGAGCAGAAGGAAGTGTCAAACTCTTACTGACTACTACGGATTGTGTCCTTGTGTGTTACAGGGGAAGCCCCCTGTGTGAACTTGCGAAATGTGGGTGTCCTATAGGTAGGTAGAGCTCTGCCTAAGCCGTTGGGGAACGCAGGCGCGATGTTATGTTTGTTAAGACATAAATTATCTTTGAAACACATAAAAGTCACAAGTTACAAAAAAATACGACTTTAAAAGTTCATGTCAGGTCAGTACTATTACTTCAAACATCTTGATGCTGAAGCTAGTGTATAGATAGAATTTTCAATAAGTTCGACTTCGTTCGACTAAGTACAGTAACTTCCATTGCAAAGTCATAACTGGTACCCTGAGGTTGAAAGTTAGCAAGTTGTGGCCGGACTTAAAAACTTGCACATAAGAGGAAATAGATTTTTATAGGTTAGGTGTCGTTTTCCCGGTCTATTGATAGTTTGACAGTCTTTACGGGTAGTCAGAAGCCCGAACGTCTGACAACCAGTCCAAGGGGTATCATATTACCCAGTAACTGGGTTGTGGAGGTCAGAAAGGCAGTCGCTACGTGAAGATAGGCGTCCCGGCAAGTTTCTTATGTTTACTAAATGGGAAAATTGGTAAACAAATTGCAGTCCAACAAACAATAATACCTACCAAATAATTTTCCAATACTGGTTCTATAAATCCAAAACAAAAGCATACGTTAATGCAGTTAAAAAAAAACCAGCCATAGTAAATACAATTAGAATAAATAAAACGCACAACCCTTTTGCTCGTTCATGCCAGAAAAATTATGAAATCCCGTTTTGCATTCCACACGTCGACGTCGCTTTCTTTCGCTTGTATTTTTTTTTCCTTTTAAAATAAGCTGCGAACAATTTTGAAGGAAACTCGAAAGCCTCCACATAATCCAGTGTACTATGAGATTCATATATTATTTCTTTTTCTTTTGAATAGTCGACGAAGCACGGTCTGTACCGCCAGTGCTTCGAGGAATCAGAAACGGATTTTAATCAGATTTTACAAACAATTTCTAGATTTAAACGGATGTAAAATTGTTGCTTGGAAAATTGGATTTGTGAGATTAATCGGTAATTAATATGTGTATTCCATAAATTGTTTAGTTAAAAATGAACTTCGTTCAAATAATTATATCGTAGCTTAGGTATGGATCAAATCAAGTCAAGTCAGTTTATTTGTAGAATCCAACTGAATAATAATAATGAAGGTAGAAGTTTTTGAATTTCTGTCTGGAAACAACGCTATACCTACGCTAGGTATCGAACCATGACATTTTTAATATAAAAGTTTTTTGTGAGCAACCAAAAATCGCATTTGTAGAATTTTAAACAAAAAAAATCTTAATTTATATATATTGGCTCTGCTGGAATTGTAATTGCAACTTCTTGCCTTTATGACTTAAAAAAAAAACCTTGTGGTGGTTCCACTATTGGTAAAGTTCAAGAAACCCAGTATGAAAAAGTTAAAAAATCACAAAATAATATAAATGCAAATAGAGACCACTTGCCTCACCTTTACGAGAAGCTATTAAAATAATATTAGAAGAAGTATTTACTTTAGATCTTTACTTAGATTTAGATTCTTTTGAATACTAAAGAGCTCTACACATCAGGCCCTGTTTTGTCGCTAAGCCTTTTTTGTTCGTTACGTTTCGCAAAAATGGCTACAAAAGCGAAAGAACGGTTATGGAAAAAATTGCATGTATTTATTTAATCGAACATTTAATAATTCCCATTTTGCGTTTGGACTACATTTTTATTGAACACCCTAATATAATGATTGCGCCTCTTTTTGTGAACCACAAATAATTCCTATTTTGTGGTCTTAAAAATAGGTACTTAATAGCCAAGTAACTGGGAGCAACGTGGATGTAGTAGTTGGTATCACTTCTAACTTAACCTAACCCATTTGGTCGGCGTACCAACCAACCAACTGTGAGAAAAAACCAGAAATTTAAAAAGAGGCTTAACTTTTATTAGAAGGTCAATAAGTTTTTAAAGGATCAGTTAAATATTTTCCAAAACAAACAAAATGTAGCTTAGTGCATACCTCGGCCCCATGTAAATAGAGTTCCAAGTAATGCTCTGAAAGAAGTAGAAGTTTATTGAGTTGATATTTATTTATTAAGGTACACCAACAGCTTCTATGTATAATTATTTATCTTAAGAGATCCCAAATATAAATTATCATTAAAAGATGAGCTGCAAAAATCTCCTTGAATAAAAACGACTAAGGGCTGATTTTTCCAACGCCAGGTAACTTTTATTCGAGGAATAAAATTGACGTTTGACAGTTTTTGTATGAAATAACTGTCAAAATTTCAAAATTATTCCTCGAATAAAGTTATCAGATGATTGAAAAATCAGCCCTAAGTATGGTAAGATTTTACTTTTAGTGAGCACAAAATCTGTTCGTAAATATAAGAATAATGAAGATACTTAAAGTTTTTTCTCGGAGCAAACAGACCCTATATAAAAAAAAAACAGTGGCAGTCCGGGAGTGCCGACAAAAGTGAAAACAAAACACAAACAGAATACTTTGCCATCACTCACTGACATATCGGATATTTATTAAAACCGAGTACACCCCGAGGACAGCCGAACACATCCGAAGCGGGTATTTTTTTAAATCGTCTTATAAACAAAACACGCGCGGTATCGCTTACGGTAACAGTGGCGCGAGGTTAATGGCTTTTTCCTATCTCAAAAAATGCAAAACGCGCCTAAAACTTCTTCACTTCAAAAATCCTCAGACAAGAAGACATAAAATCCAGTTAACTAAATAATCAACAACTACCATAAAACAAAGACACTTACATTATCATAATCAGTCTACTATTCTTAGCCTTACAACGAAGCTAAGAGCACCACAAATTGCCTCCACACCATAAAACATGGCTATGGCGGGTTCCAAACAATCCCAAGTGTTTACGGCACCCTTTATTATCGTCCCAAATGATCGCGACAGATGAAAACGTTTTATGTTGATAGCACATGATGATTGAAGCTATTCTATGTTAATTAAGTGAGAAGATTGTATGAGGATTTCAAAGCTACTGGCGGGTTTTTTTATGGGCCATGCGTATTTGTTTTATTGTTTATTTGAAACGACGAGGGATGGGAGGAATGTTGAATTTTAGTAAGCTACAACCGGTGTGTGCGGTGGGATTTGCCACAGGCGAAAAACATTGGCACAAACTTTCATACCTTTCTTCTTCTTCTTCGTAGCACTCTTGTCAGAGCGGTCGTGGTCCTCATGTAGTCTCTTGTCTAGGGGCTGATGTGATTCGCCTCACGATTTCTCGCCATCTACTCCGATTTCGGGTGTTTTTTGTGCACTTATACCTACAAGGGATCATCCACTGTGGATTTATTTTGGTCAGTCCATTTAATGGGTGGGCGTCCGCGTGGACTAGTACCCTTCACTCTACCCTGCACGACAATGCGCTCAATAGTGTCTACCTCACGCCCCGCCTTCTTACCTTTATTGGATACATTTTCTTTCACACCTTTAGGGGTTGCATTTTCTTACCTTTGTTATAAAAGGAACTCGTGTGCAAGATTAATTGCTTCTAGATCTAGCGGTTTATTGGTCGGCTGTGCGTTTTCTGTCAATGAATGTATTTAAGATTAGAAAGCTATATAATCTCTATAATTTCATGAAACTATAACTAACCTATTTGAGTTTCTCAGTAGTAGTTCGGAGTCTGGGGACCTCGTTGTTCTTCTAAACTACGAAATGGATTTTGATGCAGTTTTCACCATCGTTTAGATAATTTATGCCGAAAGGTTTAAGAGTATAATACGTTAATATTAAAGTAACACATAATAAACAAATCTAGGTGTTTTGTGAAATCGTAAAAAACGTGCAAAGCGAGGGCGGGTCGCTAGTAAATCACGAAAATATACTTAATACTAATAATACTAATAAATATACTTAATACTAATAATGTAATTTAAAGTCAAATACGTCAGGTGAATTGTAAGTCCGAGTGTCGAAGGACAATGATTAGTTTTTACTATAAGTATAAATTTGTTCTCATGTAAGTGAAATGTAAATTTCTTTATGAGAAATAAATGTCTTTAACCAGAAATATATATGACAGCGTATAACAAGTGGGTTAGACACAACAAGTAGATTATGACGTGTAACAAGCGGTTACTAGAGCTTTGTAAATTGTTAGGCATCAGTTACGAAATAATTACTCTAAATGAAACACAATAATATCATGTCGGTACTGATTGTGTTTAGAATTCTAAGCGGCAAGTAAACAAAGCAAAGATGTCTATTACAGGTTCAAGTGTACCTTCTAAGGGATGAGAGGTAGGTACTATTGTGTTTCAATTAATTCTATACTTAAGTAACATTTTATTCAATAGTATTATGCGATCATCAATCCGTTTGGAAAGCGTGGTGATTGACATTGTTTGTTTTCGACCTGTAATTTAAGCCATTTATGAGGCTTATGGCGCTTAGGCGTCTTCTGCTGCACCGGTTGACATCATCACGTCAATGCCAGCTGTCGCTGAAAACTAGCACTGAGACTCTGTCTCGCATTTACATTGTTTTAAATTTGGTAATTTTTATAAAAACTAGTTTATTTCTACCTTTATTTTCCGAAAAAACGAAGAATTTATTTTTGAATTTATTTTTTTAGTTGACAGTAGATATCACTAATAATAACATGAACCAATGTGTCCAAGTTAATATAATGTTACATTGTAGTGTATAACCTATGTTCTAAGTTTGTATATACATAGGTATGTTACACGTGTACTTAAATACCAATCCTTATTAATAAATGAGTTAGTTATCAACGAGCAGTCAGAGCGTTTTACTCTTCTCCAATACCCATTGCAACCTTACAACATACATAAATCGGACTACTGTTTACTTTTTTGTCACTCGTTTGCGATATCAAAGCAGAAGTTTCATTACCCCTTTGACAGCCACAGTCATGTATAGATGACAAACCAAAATGTGCCCAGCACGCCACGGTTCGACTACATGACAGACTTTGGCGCCGAGGGCACGCTTTTGATTTTTTGACGTGTGGCGGTCAAAAGGTTATAATCGTATCTCACTGAAGAACACAGGGCTCTACTTTTCAAAGAAAATTGGATATTTTATGCATAAACTAAAAAATTTTAGAACTAGACTGGTTTGATAATCACAGATTCGAAAAGTTGGTACTATGTCCCTTGGGCCGGGTCCTTGTGACATGGGACTTCAATATAACTGGTGAAATGTTGGTACAGTACAGATGCACATCTGCGTAATCCTTTGAGGAATACAGGCAGAATATAATATTTTGTTGTATGCCCTTAGATAGCTGTTAATTTGTAGATATAGTCTTCCAAACTAAAGTAATGCCATCCTACTTCCTACTAATATTATAAACGCGAAAGTTCGTGAGGATGGATATGGACACTGAATGGATTTAGATGAAACTTTACAGCAATATAGCTTATACATCAAAATAACACATAGTTTTTATCCCGATGCGCAGCTAGTATAAACGCGAAAGTTGTGATGATGGATGGATGTATGGATGGATGTTTGTTAATCTTTCACGCAAAAACTACTAAACGGATCTGGATGAAATTTGGCACACAGATAGTTTATAACAAGCATTAACACAAAGAATCTTTTAACTTTTTATCCCAATATTTCTACAAGGTTGAAACTTATACGGGTGAAACCGCGTGACGCTAGTAAATAATGAAACACACCTACCGAAAATCCAAACACGTGTCGAATTTTCTGTCACCCTGCATAAAAACAGAAAGAGAAGGCGGATAGTCCAATAACTTAATCCTATTGCCGATAGGTACTCAGACATACCGATACAATTACCTGAGACGAAGGAAAGCACTCACCGAGTTTATCGATTGTGAGAAGTAAACATCCAATAAACTCATCGATGGCTAAAATAGCCCCGTTCCAAATAAGATTATGGGATCAGGAAGAACAATAGTCGATTGTTGCATCGAGCGCAAAGTGAGTTATTAATGCACGAGAGTTATGTTGGTGCCCGAGAGCAAGCGAGGGCACTAAATTAACACGAGTGCATTAATTACTCACTTTAGCAAGGTGCGTAATCTACTTTTCTTTCAACTACCAATCCACCTTTTGTGATAAAATATACCTACTCAAAATAAACACTCAAGATAATGATAACAAAGTCTTTCAAATACACACATCAAAAGTGTCTAGGGATCAAGCATTATTATGCGGATTTCTTGAGATTGAGATGTGGCTTTGTAATAAATTTATGATTTTATAAATTTATATGGATCCTTTTTGGTGCATTTCATAATTTGAATCAGGAACTGTGAATCAAATTCGAGTAAAAGATGAAAATCAGCTGTCAATATTTTCCCTATAAAAACATACAACGCATTGAAGACATTATTAGTGCTACTGTTTCCCTACTACTGATTAAAACCAACGTTATTATGGAGCGGCGACGTCATTTAAGCAGGGAAGAAATGCTCAGAGCCGTGGGAATGATAGAAGCTGGTTCCCGGCAACGTACTGTGGCTTTAGCTCTGAATACAAGTCAGAGTGTTATCAGTCGACTTTGGACACGTTACCGAAGCACTGGTACCGTGGCTGAGCGCCATGGAGGACGGTATCGCTGCACCACACGGAGACAAGACCGATACATTCAAATCTTAACTCGAAGAGCTCCAACAATAACCGCCATGATGTTAGCCGTGAGGCTTCATCACTCTTCAGGGAACTTAATTAGCGACCAAACAGTCAGAAACCGCTTGCATGAAGTGAACCTTCATTCCCGAAGACCGCTACGGGTACCACCTATAGCAATGCACAATCGTAGGTTTCGATATCAATGGGCTCTTGAACACAGAAATTGGGCAGAAGAACAATGGCGTTTCGTGTGCTTTTCTGATGAGTCTCGTTTTGGTATGAGACCGGATACAAGACGTATACGACACTGGAGAACCCCTGGACGCCAACAGCGATTAAAATCCTGCCAGGAAGTCCATCCTTATAGTGGTGGAACCATCATGGTATGGGCGGGTATTTGGATCGGCGGAAGAACTGAGTTGATTTGGATCAGAGGCAACCTCAACGCTCAAATTTATGCTGAGACGATTGTATCAGACGTCATCGTTCCTCTACAAGTGCAAATCGGTCCCTTATTTCAGTTAATGCATGATAATGCACGACCGCACCCCGCAAGAGTTGTAAGACAGACTCTCGCCGCAGTTAACATCAATGTCCTGCCCTGGCCTGCTCAGTCGCCAGACTTGAACCCGATTGAGCATGCATGGGATATGCTACAGAGAAGAGCTCTGCCGAATATGGAGGGTATCCAGTCGCAAGAAGACCTTTTTTTGTTGTTGCAACGAACATGGGCGGCCATTCCACAGCGTGATTTGGATGAACTCATTTTGAGTATGCCAAACCGATGTTCTTGTGTTGTTAGTGTTCGCGGTAGAAACACGGATTATTAATTGTTTAAGTTACCCAATAAAATTTTAAAGAAAACTGTTATTTCAGTCTTTTTTTCGAACTTTTGTGTTAGTGGTTCAAATGTCAAAAATCCCTTTATTAGGAAAATGGCAAATTTCTTTATTAATGCAAAGGTGACTTGGTTTATCGTTACTGTGACAAACGAAAACACTTTATTTGATGAATCCTTAAAGAAAATTTTAATTAATATCAATCAGGAGAAAAGTTATTGCAAAAATATATGTTGATCCCTAGACACTTTTGATGTGTGTACTTATCCCGCGACTTTTGCGGCAAAAGGTTATTAACAATTTCATTTGCAGCTGTTTTTCTACTTTCTGGAGTTGTATTCATATCGATATCGCTGTCAATTTCCATTTTTTTAAAACTTTATTTGCTAAATAGTAGTGAAGTTTCAAAGTTTTACAATGGTACAAAATGCGCGCAATTTGCTTTTTAGTTTCACCATGTCGGTTTTATTCAGCCGATTTTTATTTTCAGCCAGTATCTTTTTGATCTAATGCATACATTTTATATTAAACATACCTATTTATTATTTTATTTCTGTAAGTAGGTTTGCACAAACACTTTTACACGTCAATATTATTTTAAAAACTATAATAGATGAGTTTGGCGTTTCCTATCTGACTGCTCTGAGAAGAAAGGCCGGAACAAACTCAGAGGTCACAGTTTCTTCTAGAGTCCAAAATATTCTTGGTCAGATTATATGAAGACCATGTAGATTGATGTCTGAAATGGTCTTTTGAGAAAAGAACCACACAGTGTACACACTTCTAGATACATTTATATATGAAATAATGTGGCTGCGTCACATTCAAAGGATTTGAGCGTAATAGAAATGTTTGAACCTTGTTTGAACCTTGCATTTTTTTTATATTCATGTGACATTTAATTGTGCTTTTGTGCGAGTTGTGCTACATCTTTTGTGTGCATTAAATAAATGGTTTATTTATCTATCTATTTATTCATTTTACCATTTATGTACACACATATATAAACATACAAGAAAAAAAAAAACAGAACAGAAAAATAGGTGCAAAGGGGATGCTTATTTACAACAAATAGAGAATAAATAGAGAAATGTAGACAGCGTGTGAAAGAGTAAAGGATACAAAAAGAATAATACGTCAAATCTAAAAACAATTCACTAAAAAAACCAAACAAATATTATGAGAATATACTTACATACTGCAGTATTAACAAATCCTGCATGATATTTGTTTGTCATCAATCCTTCTTGAAGTTGATATCCAACCTCATTTTTAATACATGGCCTAACCAAAAATTTCTATTTTCTATCTAGGTATGTAATTTTTCAAATTATGAATCGTTGATACGTCAGATGGCTTTTTTTTTCATTGTAGCACGACTCAGTTGAAGAAAAGCTGTGTTGACAAGAAACGATTTTTTTTTTCTCTCGGAACGAACGCCTAAGTTTTTTTTAGTGATGTGAACTAAATATTATGATATCCATATTGTTTGCTTAGGTGGTTTTGTGTTGAATTAAGGTTCCTCGCTACAAATGTGGTTCTCCCAACGAGTCCACCGCTGATGAATTAAGGGTTGATTCGTCCTTTTTTTTGGTTAAGGCCCGCATTTTCTGCAAGCCGATTCATTCGGTTCCACCCTACCCGGATAGTTGGGAAATTTGCCGAAGTCTTGTTTTTTATTTATTTCGCTACAATACATACAAATAAACTAAAATAAATATCACTAGAATGTTAACAATTATAACGTAATCAAAATAATAAACACATACACAATTATGATATAGTGGAAAGATAATGTTCTTTTACTCTTCTTTTAAAAACTACTGGTCGATTCTGTTAGATTCTCACCGTGAGAAGTTAGGTAAAGTGAGCTGTGAATCTAGAGATTATTTATTCCGGTTGACACTAATGACAGCTCACTTTCAACTCACATCACCCAAAATATCACGGTGAGATTTGTACAGAATAGCACTACTGCAACAGTTTGGCAGTCCGTAATTTCAGGCGGTAGTGAATTCCACAGCCGCACCGCGTGTGCTGTGAAGGAGTAGGAGTAGAAGTCGGTAGTCTATTTCATATTCTTATGTAAATTATTTTCATCAAAGAGCTTTGGGTAAATATTGGTTTTAGTATCGCTAAGATAAGGTTCGTTGTTTATTTACTTTTCTACCGCTGAAGGTATATTTACCGCGAGGCTTTTACTTAGAGATGAGCTACTTCGACTGAGATGTCAATCTGAAGGTACCCATATATTGAACAATTTTACTTTGGAATAAGTTAACTTTCTGCAGACTGCTGCGTTGGTCTCGTGGTCGTCTCTCTCGTGGGTTGAGGTTCGATTCCAAGGTTAGGCAAAATGTTACTGGGTTTTTCTATCAGGGATTTCTCAGTAGCAGTCCAGAGTC
This sequence comes from Mesoligia furuncula, assembly GCA_916614155.1. Lineage (NCBI taxonomy): Eukaryota > Metazoa > Arthropoda > Insecta > Lepidoptera > Noctuidae > Mesoligia > Mesoligia furuncula. Next base: position 8,427,156 of record OU744793.1, on the reverse strand, counting down.
TGGTGTTGTGCCCGATTGATAGCAATAGGCTTGCCCTCTCTGAAAAAAATAATTTCTTACATTAAAGCGATTTCATTAAGACTTACTGTCTTTATGCAGTAAGAAAAAATGTTTGTAAAACAGTAAAAGACAAAACAGTAATTTTTAATGATTGAACATATTCGAAAGCACTGGGAAGTGGTGAAGGGCGGGCGATTTGGGGGACTGTCTTTTGTAATTTTGACGTTCGAAAAGTTTCTCAGCCTAGTTTGAATAAATGACTTTTGATTTTGATACTATTTACTGAAAAAAAAACAACAAAAAAAAGGAAAACCACCATTACTGTAATGTAAGTAAATTTCAATGGTTTGAACGATATCACCGAATGAATGAGACAGTTAATTTTGTGACCTTTTAGCTACTTAAAACGTTAAAGTTTACTGTCATGACGGTAACATTTTGCCTCAAGCTTTAACTGTTTTCGGATCACTAAAAAATACTGTTTTGAACGTTAGGCTCATATGGAACTGTTTGAAGCAGTTCAGATTAATGTTTTTTATTGTTATTTACTGCTTATTTCTTTCAGTGCTCTTTTACTTGGGACGTAAACATAACTAGGGAAATGTGGGTGTACAGTCACGAGCATAAGTATGTATACACTTGGCTTTATTCAAAGGTGATTTTTTTCTTTGTTTTTGAATGAAATTTTATATTATTAGGAACATACTATTTTCGAACGCATAGGTTTATGTAAAGTGTCGTATTTCAAGATTGCATTCGTTATTTCGTGAAAAAATCGCAATTTAAAGTTGCCAAGTGTTGTCATATTAGTGCTCTTGACTGTACTATAGGTACACCTCTGCCTAACTCTTCGGGGAGTACAGGCGTGATGTTAATTTTTAATTTATGCGCGTATCAAATCCGTAGACCAAATAAAGTTGGTGAGCAGATCTAGAAACTACTGAGATCATGTATTTCCAAATTAATTTCAACTAGCAGCGCCCCACGTTTTCACCTGCATAAATCTCGATCCCGTAGGTATATCGGAATAAAAAGTATTCTGTTTTAATTCTAGTTATATGCTATACGTGTCCAAAATTTCTTTCAAATCCGTTCAGTAGTTTTAGCGTGGAGAAGTAACAAATATACAGACACACAAACTTTCTCCTTTATAATAATAGTGTGAAGTGTGAAAACATAAAACTAAAAATGGTCTCTTTATTTTTATCGATGTTTGCTTTTTGAGCAACTGTTCTATTTATCTAACTGTACTTTTTAAAACAATATAAAAACTTAACCCCACCAAACTTTTATTTAA
>OU744793.1:8342300-8425659 GCA_916614155.1 Mesoligia furuncula | reverse complement strand
GTATAATGACAGGGAATGGCGCCATTATAAATAAGTATTTAATCCACGATTGGTGTTTCTGTGTAGAAAAAATCTTACACAGAAACATTTTAAAACCTGAGAGTCCTGGAAAGGCATTTATTCATGTCCATCAAAAAGGTTTTAAGTTGTCATTGAGTTACATCCATGACTAATTTAGAACTTAAAAGCTGCCTTACAAGGTTATATTAACGTTAAATTAAGGTTGTGAAGGTTATATTTGGGTTCTGTGTAAGTAGTTCGAAAGGTTCTGGATTTGAGCTTTAGGTTTTGCTGTAGCTCCCAGAAAGGTTCTAAAACGTGGGCCCTTTTTGCACTCAGGAGGTTATTATAAGGTTAATATAACGTTATTAAGTCTATTAAGACTTACGAGCAGATGTCCATACAAAGGTTCTAGAACCTTTTCAAAACCTTTCTAAAACCTAAAATGTTACTTGTTATGTAATTTTGACGTTTAAAAAGTGCTGATTCTCGGCCTATTTTGAATAAATGACTTTTGATTTCATTTATCATTGTAACATCGAACTTAAAACATTTGAACTTAAATATTCATACTACCGCTATCACTAAACCATAGGCGATTTCGAGAAGTGGTTGCCGACATGGTTTTGGCTATAGAAATATATAATTGATGTAAGTACTTAACGCAACCGAATTATTTTAAAATTACTTTTGTAAAGAAAGAGTTTTAGATTATCGTTTTTAATAACGGTAGGTCTATGGGAAAGTAGCCACACATCCTTCATGCAGCTAAGATGAGAATACTAAGAGGAATGTGTGGTGTTACACGAATGAAGAATAAAATATGAGTAGGTACATATAAAGAAGAAGTCTGAAAGTGGCACCGGTAACTGAATAGTTGTGTGGAAATCGGTTATTACGGTATACCGTAATAACCGATGCCTATAGGCATGTGTTACGGAGAAATGAGAAAAATGTCGTGAGGAGAGTTTTGAGTATGAATGTCGATGGCTATAAGAGCAGGGGAAGACTAAAGAAAAGATGGATGGAATGTGTCAATGATGATATGGTTAGAAAGGGGGTGACTACCGTGATGACGACTTAGGCCTCTGCCTCTAATCTTGCAGGCAGCGGGGCGGCGGCGGCGGCGGCGCGGGAGCGGCGCGGGCAACGCCATTCTCGAAACCAGTGGGCAGATTGCGCGGAACTATAGCGGCGTAGTGTTGTGTTCGTGGTGTTGTCGTCGAGATATTTGTTTTATTCGCGAACGAAATGTCTGATAACGGCTACAAAATCTTTTTGATTCAAATTTATCCCTAACCCTCGATTTATTTTGGGCAAAAGAAGAAGTGAATCCTAGAAGTAGTAAGCTTCTCAAGACCTTTACTAATGAACGGTTAACCCTAAACCAACCAATTAATTTCTTCCCTTACTTTACATACGAACATATTGAACTTATTTAAAGACAATCAAGGGTTCGCAAATACGGAACCAAGTGACCTGGGACAGTTTGTTTAAGAGTAATTAAGCTGGGTATTGATTAGTGGGCTGTCTGTTTGGGTGACTGTGTGTATTGGCTTTATTTAGAGGCGTGGTTTAGATAGAAGTTTGGTGGGGTTAAGTTAGTAGTGTAGAATTGGGGGTTCTGCATCACTTGCTCGCTGCGCTCGTCAAGTGATGCAGAACCCTCAATTCTATTTTGATAATGCCGATTAATACAATATGTATATTAATCTGATTGCATCGACTCAGGACGGTTATGTCTAATGCTAACCTAAAACGCTATACCTACTACACAAGTTCACTTTTGAGCTTAACGTAAGCACACTGACTAAACCACTGAACATGTTGCTGCCAAGGCTCATCATCATCTTCCCAATCTTTTAAGCCTCCACCGCAATAAAAACACATGGTCCTGTCCCCATAACCAGTATAAAAGAAACCGGCATCAGCTAAAACCTCCGGCTTCTGACGCATATGTAGAGGCCAGTCTATGAAACTGAGCAATCGTTTTGTTTTTGAGCTGAAGTGTGGGTACTGAGGCTTATGGTCTTTTTTATATTCACTCATCAATGAGACTATTGTTCTGCTCACCTGTGATGAGCCAATACCACACTCATCCCGTCCCTCAGGATCATAATCATCTCTTCCTTCATTTATTTTAAATTTTTCACAATCATTCTTGTCGCTTACTCGAACAAATGTATGCGTAACCTCACCATCACTCTTGAATTCAAGGTATTGTGTGTTTTTAATATCAGATTTCACCGAATCTTCCGTACGGATTGCATCATTGTCCTGATGTTTTGATGAATCTAAGTTCGATATTTTCTGAGCAGCCCGCATACTTTTAGTAAATATTATTTCACCACTAACATTCTTGAAAATAATTTCACGAATGCCTTCCACATCAGATTTCTCTGAATTGAGCATTGTTAATAATAATGTAAATTAATAGTGTAAAGAGATAACAGTAAAATAGAACCTTCACCCAGCAATGGCGGGATCCGAATGCAAATAAATATGAGTGTAATAAGTGTTCGATGTGAAATTATAATGAAGTCACATTGGTGTTGCTGACAACTTATAAGCATGTAATCGTGGACGAGCTGAGGGATGGGAAGCTAAATTGAATAAATAAAATGTAAAATGTTTATTCCAAAAATTTATTATCAAAGCACCATTTATTTAAACATAAAACATTTTTTAAAGCACATATTGAGTCATGATAAATACAACTATACAGTTCATGAGAATGGTTATATTTTTTATACAAACTTAATAAACTCGGACAACCTTTGTCTTCCAAATTATTTATATTATTATTATTCGAAATATTTTTTAACCACAACACTTTTTCTAAACCTTTGGTGTAAACACTTTTATCTCTTAAAATATCTACAATCAAATTTTCATGATTTGAGTAAGACACAAATCCTTCATTCCAATAAATCTTTCTATTACGTTCAATCCAATCTACTTGCCTCCTTTCTTGTTTTGTCAATTCGTGATATGGAAAAGGTGGTTTAATTAAAAGCACCTGTATTTTATTATTGCATAATATTGCCATTTCTTTTACTATGAATTCATTTGCTTCTGTTTTAAATCCTTGAACATCTACAATGGCAGTCATGATAATCTGCGCACTATGTTACTCAAAGGTTTATATTCCACAAGTCGATCGTTAATAATTAAACAATATCCAGTTGTGTTATCTGGTATTGGTGCTGAACATTCAATCTCCAACCGCACATCTACGGGGCCTGTTTTCAAACTATCGTTTTGCCTTGAACAGTCTATGATAAAGAGAGGAGCCTTCTCCTTGAAACTGATTAAGTCAAGCAAGGGGTCTGCAGGACAGTTATAATAAGACTGACGAAATTTCACATACATCTCGTATAATATATTATATTTGCCCTCGGTAAACTGTAAGCCTAAAGGCTCGTACGGATAATACTGTGAATTCAAAAATAGTGTTATATTTGTTACTTCACAATGATCGAACAACGAACTGTCTTTGGTTTTATTATTTTTTCTATTAGTTTGTAAGCAAAAAATTACATATCGTGGTTTCTCTAATTGAGACGCAGTCTTCACAGACCAAGAATGCTTAGTAGTTTTAGGAAGTAATGGATACTCGTATAAATCCCAATTTCTAAACGCCATCTGAATAGGTTTATCTCTTTCTAAATGTTTTAGAAGTGTCAGTCGTTCCCGGTCTGACACTTTTATGTGCGGTACACGCCATTGTATTCTTTGTACATCTATTTGAAAATTAACAACATCATCAGTTAATATGATACTGTTTAAGTTAGAGTTACTTCTATTTAGTATAAGTTCATGTTTACAATTAATAACAATTTTATTGTAATCCTCTGCAAACCCTAAAATCTTATTTAGAGGTATGATAGCACTAAAATTACCATCATTTTTAAACCCACCCATATTCCAACCCCATAAGGCAGCAACTTTATTTTCCCCTTCATTCATTGACACATATGATTTTATTGTTGATGTTATTCCAGAATTTTTTATACGATCTATTTCAATACCATTTATTTCGTACCTGATGTCTTGAAACAAAGACATAACAGGGTTATTAGTGAACGTAACAGTTTTCTTGATTGGATTCCCATCTTTACCGAACAGCTTTGCTTGACCTTCGATGTAAATTGAACTGGCTGATGGTAGGACGTATATGTCTTGCTGATGTATGGGGATTCTGATTTCATCGTTTTCTCTAAAGCTATTATTGTAGGGATTATATGAATGGATTTCGTAACTTTCGATCGAACTATCGAAGTGTGGTAATTCAGTAATCTGTAGTATATTCATACTTTAAAACCTAGAGCTCTAAGAAAACCTTTATTTGCTTCAGTCAATTTCTTAACTTTTTTCCCTTTATTTGCTTCAGTCAATTTCTTAAATTTTTTCCCTTTATTTGCTTTAGTTAATTTCTTAACTTTTTTCTTACGTCTATGCACCTTAGTGATCGTTGAAGGAATAAGATGTTTAATTTTCACAGGAGTGTTTTTATAATATAGTATCATTTTGTTTTTCTTAAATGAAGACGTAGTTGAATATTAAATTCGTTACCAAAATTAATACAATAACCAAATTGATCAACAATCCTAACAGATATAGATGAAATTATATTTTTGTTCACTGGAAAGTATATAACGTTTCGCGGTATTTCTTTGTATTGATGACCCGGAGCAGTATCAAATACAAATTCATGAATAAAATGAGTCGGTAATCCGTTGCAGTACGAACTATGTACAAGATCACATTCGATTTTGATTACAGATAGACTACTGCTATTGATGGACACATTTGGTCTTGAATTTAACACTGAAAAGTATAACAAACCGCACTCGTATTGATCGGATAAATGCAGTGGTGGTTGAAAGTATGACACCAATTCAGATTTATTTCCAGAGATGGTAACCGTAGTAGACATGCTTGCACACTGGACTCTTTCAGAAGATCCTGTTTATTTTATCCCTACTCTATTCCAAAAATTACATAAAAAATTTAAACACAGATGTCCGCAATTGAAAGGATGATCGCGTTGTATATTATCATAATTATAGTTAACTTTAGTACCTCCGTATTTTATAAATTCTTTAGGAGGCTTAAGATTTCCGTAACTGTCAAAGTACTCAATATAATCATTGTATTTTGCATAGGCTACCCAATGAGAGCCAGGATCTTTAGAACTATCTAAATTAATAACTCCACATTCTTTTTTAAAAGGGCTTTTGGGAAGCTCATCTCTCATAAAGACTCCTCTAAAATAGGGAATACTATTTCCATACTTCAAAATGTCAAAGTTAGTTAAGGCTCGTTTGGGTAGCCGATATCTTAGTTTTTTTTATTCGATACAAAAATTCCAAGCCCGTCTTTATGCGGTTTAAGGTGTAAGCCTTTTCCAATGCAAAGAGCTTCCATTTTTTCATTGTGTCTCTTCGATTCAGCCAACAGCTTTTTAGCTATCTTGAATTCATTTATGGTTTTGGCAATACCAGCTGCACCGCCTGCTAACGCTCCCGCCGCTGATAATCCAGCAAAAATAGGAATCAAAGGTAATACACCACCAGTTTTTGGTATAGGAATAACCCGAGGAAGTTTAATGGATGAATCATCAGCTAATTCTCTGGCTGCAGCCATAGCTAATTCTATTGCCACTTTTTTGCATTTTGGTTTTAATTTTTTCATGTGTCTTTTCGTTTTACTAATAACATTTTTGAATTTATTTTTTAACCCTTTTCCCGATGTAACTTTCCGAGAGCACTTTTTGCTTCTTTTTTTCAGGCCAGAGCCAGTTTTAATTTTTGTAGACATTGCCTTGCTTACTAATCGTGCCATGATTTTTTCACATACACTTGCGTCCGAGGCAACTGCTCGCTCTTTTGCCATTTTTAACAAAATTAAATCAGCTTTGTGTCGATCCTTTAAGTTTGATGATTTATGATAGGCAATATCGTGTTCTTTGCAATATTCGTCTAATTTATTAATACCTTTATCACCACGTGTAAGTCTTTTAATTAATTTTGTGCCAGGACCACAATAATTGTATCCTGGTAAGTGTAATTCTAATGGTAAATGGTTTATAAGCCAATTGAGAAGACTGCTCTTCCCAATACACATCACAAGACTAATGAATTTGGATTGAACACTTTAATAAATACTTATACGATTCATCAGGGACTTTCTTTTTGCGTTAGTGAAGTTATTTTTATTTATAATAATACATTCGATTTATCAATCCAACTGTTTTCAGCAGAAGACAAACCTAGCCATTTTACTAACACCCTGTTTCCTTTTCTTCTAAGAACTTTCTCGACTAGATATACATTGGGATGTTTTGTCTTTTGAAGTTCTTGTAAGTAAAATGCCCCTAAAATAGGTTGACCTCTGATTGTATCTTCAATTAAGTAGGTAATAGGAGTTGTATTTTGTATTCTTCGAATTTTAAATATTTCCGTCGACCAGTTGGGGGTATATCCTTTTTCAAATGTTCCTTTGTACTTACTGATACGTACATAATCACCCACTTTATACTTGCTTTTTATTCTTTCGTTTTTTACCAACCTTAAATACCTTTCTAATATACGTTTTTTATTAATGTTATTTACATTAGCAGGAATTTCATTAATTGTCCGGTGATAAGTGTGATTGTATTTATAAATAACATCATTAAGGGTACCATCTACCCAATTATAGTTTCCTTTTAAACTAAATTCCTTATACAGTTTAGATTTCAATGTTCTGATAAATCGTTCAACTATTGAGGCCTTTTTTGTTGAAAAGGTTGAATAGTGGTTAATATGATTAGATTTCATAAGCTTTTGAAAATTATTATTATAAAATTCTGTTCCATTATCCGTTTGGAGATTTTTCGAAACACGCCCTGTAGCCAACAAAACTTTGAATGAGTTACATACATCATCTTTCGTTTTACTTTTCAGAGGAAAGGCCCAAGCATATTTTGAAAATGTATCGATAACGGTAAGAATAAATCTGTAATTTTTATTTTCTTTTGAAATTGATTGCATATCAATTAAATCTGCTTGCCACAGGTCATCTATATCTTTCATAATAACATGTCTTCGTGGAAAGTTTACCCTCGCATTTTTATGAATTTCGTTTACCACGTCAGCTTTGCTCATGTTCAGAATTCAGTGCATTTGTCTTGAATCCATCTATAATACTGAATGAAAAGTATATTATTACAACTATTTATTCTTTAATTACGTCAGCTTCTTTTAATTCTTCAATTATCGATAAAATTTCATTATCATGGTTTGTATTGCCAGCATCTCTAGAAGCAACTAATAGTTTCAATCTCTCAACTAATTCATTAGGGTCGTCCCAATATACAAAGTCAGTGTTATTTTTGTATTTTTTTAGTGTTGGTAAGGTGCCTCCAAATTTAGTGTGAGCAAGTTTATCATCATAGGAAAACAGCGGTTTGATTATTTCACGATATTTTATTCCTTTATCGCCTCTTATTTGCCCATTAGGATTAAAATCTCTCTTATGAGCATTTGTAGAATGTAGCATATCCTTATAGACAAGTTTATCTTTACTCGAAATTAATTTTAAATCAGGTTTTCTTCGAAGTAGAAGTTCTTTCAGGCCAGGGGTTAAATTATAGGCTTTGTCATCGACTTTAACTAAAATGTTATTTTCATCATTTAAACTATCAATTTTAGAAAATGTTACTACTGAATTACCCAACAATAAAGTTTTGTTTACACTTCTTATTCCAAATGGTATATTTACACCATCATAAATATCAAGGATATCACGACCCTCTAATGAAATTTCTAAATCAACTGGTAATTCCACTTTATTAGACTTTGTAGGTGTTTTGGCAGTATTTAGTTTTGGATCGTAACAATCTTCAAACTTTGTAGATGAGCTAGTATTGATTTCGTCCAAGTCAATGTCTTCAGAATTAGTGAGCGTTGTATTTTCTAAATGTTTTATTTTTTCCATAGATATATTCGAATCAACTAGGGTTTTAAGTGGATCTGTGACAGGTTTCAGCATTTTATCGAGTGACAAGTTCATTGAGTGTTCCTGGTTCTTCATTTGTTTAATTTTATTCTTTATAGAGTCTACAGACTTCATTAATTCTATTTTAATATTTTTCTCCATGTTGTAACAACTGTGTGCAACTGAGGAACAAAAGATACTGATTTTATTTTTTGTTTGTTATTTACTTATATGTATACCTATACCTTCAGTCAAATTTTAAAAAAATATCAAAATTCTGCCTGTACCTTCCATTATTTAATGGTGACTCTTTATTAATAAGAAGAAATTGAAATGGATTACTCCAAACAGTTTTACAAATATCTTTGAACTGATTCCATGGTAGATCGGAGTTGACATGTTCGGCATAGATATGCTTTAAGTTTACATCATCTTGCTTAAATATTATAAGAAAATTAGCGTTATCACGTAATAACTGTTTTGGAATTTTTGAGTAGGTTTGCGATAGGTAATTACAATCAATTTGTTTGTGTCTACCCATAGAGAAATAATTACGGATATTTATTTGTTTTTCACACACAACATCATCAAATATAAATACAGAATTTGGTAAAGCTTCGCTAGGAGATATGACTTCTTTATTGTCATTGAATTCATCGAAGTTAATCTGGGGTACTCTTCTTAATACTTCATTTAAGAAACGATATTTTGGTTGGAAAGTAGTTTTCGAATAAAGATAAAGATTTTGAAATTTAAGACCATTCTCATGCAACAATAAACTGATCATAACGTTTGTTTTGCCACAGTTTGAGGGTCCACATATTATGCAACGAATCGTATTAGGTAATAAAGCGCTGTGTCTAATCTGATGAACAGAGTCCTTGAAATTAATATTATTCACGTTCAGGGATATGGGTTGTTTGATCAACTTCATCTTGCCTATTATTTATTTTCATTACTTACTATCCTTTATATATGAGTAGTGAGCACAGTGTTCAAACAACAGGTTTGGACCTGTGTCGTTATTAAGATTATGTTCTCGTATTACCTGCATTTGTGACTAATGTATGACTAAACATTAAAGTAATTAAACATTACACTTCATTGCAGTAGCTGATCGAAGTAGGATCTTACGCTGTTGTTCACGATTTAAATAATATTTTCAGTCTAAAGGTAAGTATTTGAGATAACCTATCAAACAAAAATAATAAATAAAATATAGGTAAATAATTTCTTAGTGTTTATTTGTAAATAGTTTCTTTCTTTTTTCAGAATAATGTCTCAAGCACCATCACCATCCTACAGCCCCAGCATTTTGAACAATGAAAATGTGATTTCAGTAGAACAGGAACAATCTAGATTCCGTGAGGTAATTATTGTTTTTATATTATATAGGTGTAGGTAAATTTTTTCTCTCATGCTGTTATTATTTTTTCACATGCTAATTTCTTTTTTATTTTGCAGTGTAACTCTGAGGCCCTCAATGGAAATCCTGTTTTGAGCTCATTTTTTTACTCCCAGGGCAACTACGAACCATATTTTGAAGGTTTGAATCAGAGCGCTAATATTGAAAAGCTGTTCACTGGAAATGATCAAGCTCAAACATCTAAAAAGCCTTCAAAAAAAAGAAAATGTTCATTAGGATCATCATCATCAACATCATACATTGCTCGCCGAGGGGGAAGTGGTACCGGTCATCTAATTAAATTAGAAATACATAAACTTATAGACTCTAAAAATGAAAACTATTATAGTGATAGTGACAATGCTTGTGTAAGTGTACAATATGTGGTGCGTGAAACTTATGACGAAGTGATGGAAGCAGCAGAGACCCTTATTAAAAAAATTGGGAAAAAGTTGAGTGACACTGAGCAGTTTTAGGTAATTTTTATATAATAAATAGTTGTAGTTTGTACTAATAAATAGTTGTAGTTTGTACTAATCAATAGTTGTAGTTTGTACGGTCAAACAAAATGTATACTTGAGTTAATTAGCCAATAATTATGATGTATATTTTGTTACTTATTGTTTTATTATTGTGTCGAGATCTGATTATTTTTTAAAACATGTATAGTCGACTGTTAATGTTCTATTAAATCATTATGATGTAAAACAATTAAACAATTAAAAAGATTACATTTCTGTGAAAATTAAATAAATGTTATGACTATCAACTATTCTTGAGTTTCATTTTCTTTTACTACTTAGTTTAAAAGTTGTAGTTTGTACTAATCAATAGTTGTAGTTTGTACGGACAAACAAAATGTATACTTGAGTTAATTAGCCAATAATTATGATGTATATTTTGTTACTTATTGTTTTATTATTGTTTCGAGATCTGATTATTTTTTTAAAACATGTATAGTCGTCTGCTAATGTTCTATTAAATCATTATGATGTAAAACAATTAAAAAGATTACATTTCTGTGAAAATTAAATAAATGTTATGACTATCAACTATTCTTGAGTTTCATTTTCTTTTACTACTTAGTTTAAATAGGAAGTAGGTATAAAATATCACATTTAAACACATTTATTTGATTACAAATCATTTATTTTATATTATAATATTTCAATACATTTAACTTTATTTATTTTTGCATAAATAGACACCTTAAATTAACGCATTGTAATCTTACACAGCACTTGATTAAAATACTGTTTTATGATGCCCCCATGGCAAAGTTTTACAACCATCTTCCATTATTTGTCTTTTATCATCATTCCTACTAAGTACCAGCTTATTAATTTTCTGAGTAAAAATCTTATGATTTTTCGACTTTATAATACACATGTCATCTCTTAGGCATTCATTGTACCATAAAGCTCGTTTATATTTTTTAATATCAAGTTTTTTCACAGCTGATTTTTTTACACCTTTTGCTTTGATGATTGAAGAAGTTAGAGAGTCTATACAATACAATTTCGCTCTTAAACCTACAAACTCTGATATTATATCACCACCCATTTCGTCCTTAAAAAAACCTGGTATTTTACAATTTGCTTTAGGCATATTAAATTGATTTCCATTTTCAAAGTTGCTCGTATCAAAGTATTTTATATTATTTTTCATGTCCTCATAGAAATCTTCTGTATACAGTAAATACAAAAGGCTGTCAGTATCCGTATAACAAAGTTGAATATTATTTTCGTATAAACGTTTCATCACTGAGTAATGAAAACGATACAAATGACTCTTAGCCAATTCCAATATAGAGAAACCAATATAAATTGGTCTATCAAGAACAATTTTAGTTTGTTGTAACTGGATTGCTACTAAAGTATCAGAAAATACAGATAAACTTTTGAAATTTGGAGCACTCACATATTTTTCAGCTCCACAAATTTTGTTAGTTTTATTATGAATATCTTTCCATACATTAACCAATTTTACATCGACTTGTTTTCTTTTGTTTTCAATAGTTTTACCAAAAATGGAGTTGTTTTGTTTTTTAAAAAAGTCTTTTTCAAATTCGGAAGCCGCATTCTGTCTAAGAGTAGTATTCAACAAGATATATGGAGCCAAAAATGAAGTTTGTTCAAACGCTAGTATTCTATATATCTTTAGCAAAATAAGCCCATTTTGTATACATTCTTTTAGATGAACATAGTGAATGATATATTTATGTTTATCATACAGATTAGCAATAAGTTTAACATTTTTACTACCTGGTGGAGCGAATTTTTCAGCGGCAAATGGTAAATCTGAATGAGAATCGTGAATTTTATAAGGATAACATAAGTCAACTTCCAAAATAAATCCTGTATCACTATCATTTAAAATATACATTACATTAAAATTATTTATTTCGTGTTCGTTTAAAAACCTAAAGTTTCTAGTAGGAAGCGGTTGCATCATAGCATGGCCATATAAATTTACACAATCAAGATAAATTAAATAGCTGTTAGGTTTCTTATTGTTATAATTTGGAAGATACTTATTATTTGCCTTCGCATATCTTAAAGAACACTGGGCAAGGCCCCCTCTTATACCTTGTTCTAACATTTGATACATATCAATATCTGAAATTAAGTCTAAATTAATTTTAGTATATAATAACATTGCATCCCAACTCAGCGACGGTGATGATACATAATAACAAGGATCAAGGTTATAATACTTTATACTCATTGTTCTAAACTTTTCAAAAACATCACATAAAAGTAGGACATCGCATTTCAAATATAAGTCTGTGTACTCCCCTAAATTAGAAATATCAAATGCATTCCAGACTTTTAATGCATGATTATAATCTTCATCCGAAATAGATTGAGATGTCAGTTTATTATAAAACTTTGATGAATCTGGCAATTTTGTATCTTTATAACGATCCCATGAATCAATGTAATCATAACAGTATACACCCTTCTTGCATACTAAATTAAACAAATAATCATCATTAAAAAACTTTCGCAAGTTTTGAAAATCTTCCGTTTTCATCGTTTTTATTAAATTATCTAGGCTTGAACTTAAAAAATTAAAAGAATCGATAAACTTTAACTGAGCTACATTTTTCTTGTCAATCGGGACGAACTTTGTGAAAGAAATATATTTTTCTTTGTTTTTGGGAATAAGATTTATACGACCGCATAGAGCTGAAAGTTCTTTTATAAACAAATGACAATCATAGCCAGAAAGATTATGAAATATGATCGGTATAAATGGACAAGATTTTGCATTTAAATTACATGTATTATGTGCTGGTCCTCTATACATTCCTGTGAAATGATCATGATCAGCGACAACGAGGTCAGTATCAGAAAATGTTTTCTTACATAAGTGACATTGTTTAGCATTGTTTAAAGACATTTGTTGATCTTTGCTAATTATCATGGGTTTGACCTCCGACATTAGTCTATGAAGTCTTATTACATCCTGACTAATAGATTCAACGAACTTTTTCGAGCAGTTTGGCCCCCTATATGATCTAAACTCATTTAATTCAGGTTTAGACTGACAAAAAATGTAATATCCATAACAACTTGCTGAATGGATTTGTATATTTTCTACACATGTGGATTTATTTTTGTCTGAATATTCATGTAATAGACTTTCAAAATCACCGTAAATAACAATTGGAACTCTTTGCGTTCTATTCAAATTTGAAAAACAAAGTTTTGAGTTTTCTTCGGGAAGTATAGTCTGCACTCTTGAACAACTATGAGTACATAGTTTTTCTGGTGAGTCAAAATACAAAAAACATTCGTCACATAGATATATCTTAGACTTATGCTTTGTAAGTTGTCTGTGTACAAGCTTACTAAAATATTTAATCAAGCAAAAATGACTTTTACCGTTGTTATTGAAATAAAGTAAATTTACATGATAAAGTTTTCTTTTTAAAGTTTTATATAATGGCCCTGTTACATAGTAATTCTGTTCCAAACCATAAACATTAACACTTACGTTTGGATTTAAGTCTTCAAATAATTTTATATCGTCTAAACTGGGCGGAAATGTCATGTTTGTAATGTTTAATACTTTTGAATAGTGAGGATATGATGTAACTCTATTGGGGTTATTCTTTGCTGGGTACAAATATGCTACAATGCTCCAAAGAAAACAATGATTATCTTTATTGCCTATGTTGAGACATGATTTCGTATTTTGAATTCGTTTAGGTAATTCTAAATAAGAACCCGCTCTCAGAGGACAGTATTTAACAAAATTAATTTCTAAATGACTTATCGATTCGATTGTCCAGCCTGACTCACTTAGTTCGAACTCGGAACATTTATTTAAGATTTTTTCTGCAAACGCATGGTAAATGGATAATATATCTGTGCTTTGAAGTATAATTACATACCTTGTGTTAAAAGATTTAAGACTAATTTCATAATTTTTAGGTAAGGTGTACGAAATAAAAAGTTCGAAATTGACTTTCAAAGAAACGTGTTGTTTTAATAATTCTTTAATTAGATAACAACATGTGTCTGAAGCTTCAGTTAAAAACTTTTCAGGTGTAATAGTAAAACTTTGAGGATTTATTTTATAACTGACTATTTTGTTTTTAAAAGCGCAAGCTATTACCCAGACATTATCAAATTTAGTTTTTATGAGGTTATTAGATTTATGAATGTTGGTTTTTTTGTGAGAAGAATAATTGTGAACGTTAATGTTACAAGTTTGACAGAAAACCATTTTAAATAATTTTAGAAAACCTTTATTTCTATTTTCGTAGTAAATTTTTATTTTAGATAATAATATTTTATGAAAATTATATTGTGTTTTCAATTTTCTATTTTTATTTAGGTTTTTGTTTTGATCTACTAAGTAGACTCTGTAAGAGAACAATGCAAAAAATATAATTAGAAAACCTTAAATTTTTATTTTAGATAATAATATTTTATGAAAATTATATTGTGTTTTCAATTTTATATTTTTATTTAGGTTTTTGTTTTGATCTACTAAGTAGACTCTGTAAGAGAACAATGCAAAAAATATAATTAGAAAACCATTATTTCTATTTTCATAGAAAAAATTTATTTAAGATTATAATATTTTATGAAAATTATATTGTGTTTTCAATTTTATATTTTTATTTGAGTTTTTTGTTTTGATCTACTAAGTAGACTCTGTAAGAGAACAATGCAAAAAATATAATTAGAAAACCATTATTTCTATTTTCATAGAAAAAATTTATTTAAGATTATAATATTTTATGAAAATTATATTGTGTTTTCAATTTTATATTTTTATTTGAGTTTTTTGTTTTGATCTACTAAGTAGACTCTGTAAGAGAACAATGCAAAAAATATAATTAGAAAACCAATATTTCTATTTTCATAGAAAAAATTTATTTAAGATTATAATATTTTATGAAAATTATATTGTGTTTTCAATTTTATATTTTTATTTGAGTTTTTTGTTTTGATCTACTAAGTAGACTCTGTAAGAGAACAATGCAAAAAATATAAGTTACATGGTTAGTAGATATCTATTCAAATAAAAAAATAAAATAAAAAGCATACTAAATCAGACAATATACAACCTATGTATATTATGCCCAATATTATAAAGGATTAAACCAAGTTTAATACTAAAATATAGTTAAGTATAAAGTTATACAATTTAATAAAAGTTAAGTAATGTGTTAAACTTTACAGAAAAAAGAAGGGTTTAAAAATGGTTTTGGGGGTACAAAATTGGTTGGATAGAGGAGTAATCCTCTTTAACTGCTGCAACCAACTGAGTAACCGCATTCCAAGTTGGGCTAGCGTCATTTACCGCTGTTTTGAAACAAACCAGTGAATGTTTCCAACGGTCGGTAGTTGTTATGGCCTCTAACTCCTGACTATTCGATATGCGGACCTCAACATAATATTCTCCGCACTTTGTGGGGTTACTTTGCATAGTATAACCAGAACCGACTCGACGCGTCAGGTAGCTCTTCAGTTTCGATGCACGAATTGGTTCACGTTGCTCTTCATCCTGGAATCGAAGAAAAAATACTTCATTATTATTATATCATCATTATAATGTGCTGATTCATAATGATCATCAGCCCTCTGCTATTTATTATTATATCATCATTATAATGTGCTGATTCATAATGATCATCAGCCCTCTGCTATTATTATATAGGTACCATAACAATAATATCTTAAGGCATCCATAATCTTCATCGATTTATTACGGTCTCAAACATGAGAATGAAATCTTTTAGACCTTTGAAATTGTAAACTGTACAAATCCTTTTAGAAAATCATTCAAGTAAACGTTAACTTTTATCTATAACAATACATAACATCACCCCTGTATTTTTCGAACGGTTGCGCTGCGAAATCGAACCCGCAACACACAGCACAGCAGCCAATCGCTCAGCTACTGGGCCAACCGGACTGTCAAAATAAAATGATTAAATCACAATTTTATCTCAACTTACCTCGGAATCATTGAAGATGGGGCATTTTCGTTTCTTTTTAGCCGATATAGACGCAGCAGCAGGTGCAATCGAAGGGTCGGCCTCTGATTCAGACCCACTACCATCCAGTTGTTGTTGGAGCGGTTTTTTAGTTTTTCGTTTTGCTTTAGGCTTAGGCTTACTTGGCTTCTTCTTTTGTGATATAGGGATCACTTCAGAGTCGGAGTCAAATGGATTGGGAAACCTGAAAATAAAACAAAATTATAACATTTTGTAAAACCGGTTTACTTGTCTTACAAACATTTAAACGTTGAGTTACGACTATTATCATCCAGTCCATTCATGATACTACATACTTACATAATTATTAGGTTCCTGTCACGCCAAGCAATTTTTCCTGCAAGGCAGTGACCTCTAAACCTATAACACCTAGGTACTAATAAAAACGCTCAGACGCACTTACACACACACACATACACTTATAATAAAAAAATAGTTAAAATGATACGTACATACTTACAGTTTTTACTTATTATAAAAATGAAACGATGATAAGTTATACGGAGCACTGCAGAACGCACTGCTAAAAAAAATATTGTGGGAGATTATCTCCAGATGACACTGATTTTATAACCATCAATTGTAAAACGGTATACACACAGAAGGAATGGTTATTAGTTATAGTTTATTTAAAATCAGGCATGAATATTGACATACAGTTTTAATCCTTAAGCGTATTGTGCATAAGATTTATAATTACTAATTTCTTAATCATCATTCATACTCAATTGTAACGTTGCCCTAACTTACCATTTAAGGAGGATTTATTAGACGGCGCCGCGCTGTCGCTGAAAACTGAGACGAAATTTTTATAAGGTAATCGTATGTACTTGCATTCAAATGGGTCTCTCCAACATGAAATTCGAGAGACCAACCATATCAAGTCTTTCATATTAACATTGAGTATGACTAATATAAATTGAACTCCAAAATATTTTAGGTACCAATTAGAAAACCTTAAAGTATAATTATTATATATTAGTTATTAAAAGGTTAAACAGAACCTGCTTTACGAGAATTTCGTTTTATCTTTTGAAGCTTGTTAAAGTTTATTTAGTAGGTACGACCTCCACACGAACAAAGAAACGTGGCCTAGCTAATAATTATACAGAATAATTTTAAAAAATCCCTTCTCTTCTAATAATATATTCACAATTAAGTGACTGCATTACACTTAAAATACTCAAGCATCGCATGTATTTTATTTGTTCAGTAAATATCAAAATAAAAATGTTACTCGAAATACCTTGTTCATTACGGATGTGTTATGTGAGGATAGTAGTCCAGTATTTTATCTTGTCATTGACGACACGTGTGGCACCTAGGTTAAGAACTCTTCACATCACATTAACACGTCAAGTGTCGCGGGTTCAATTCCCGCACGAAACAAATAAGTATTTGTTTCGGTCTGGATTTTGTTTTTGACTATTTTTTTTTAATTCTTTTATAATAAAAAATCTTGTATGTAATTATCAAAAGTGAAAGAGAATAGTAATATAGGTAAGATACTGTATTAAGTAATATTGCATAAATACTTCAATGATAAAATACATGATAAACAGTCGTACGTATGCATCAATTTAGATAAAACTCATCTTAGCAGAATTAATAATTTTATTACTATCTATTATCTAGTACAAATACATTGGCAAACTGATAATTGAGGTGCACTGCATTGTTCGACCTATCAGACAGACTTTCGTCATGTCAGTCATTTCTCATTAAATAAGCGACTAAGCCCAATGAAACTTTAATTCAATCTGTATTATAAACCATTTAAAATGGAATTGGGGGTTCGGCCCAATATTTTATCACATCATTAACAACATCGTCTATAAACATGTCCAAAGAAATTGGGAAACTGCTAATTGCATAGTCCTACCTATGGACAGTCATCACAATTTGTTATATTCATTAATTCATCAATGGATACAGATAGGAGTGCGAAATATGCAGTATGAGGCCGTCATTCATTAGTGCAAGATGTGCACCACGTCAATTTACATTGAGTAACGATGGTCAACGGTCGAACTTGATATTGTTGTTTATAAAATGTTGTTCCACAGCCACTTGTTCAACACCGCACCGTCGAATGTAATACAATATACAATCTGCATTGCGAATTGTATCGTAGACCGTAAATAGAATTGGGGATTCTGCATCACTTGCCGAGCGCAGCGAGCAAGTGATGCAGAACCCCCAATTCTCCACTACTTAAGTTTTTATACTTATTGTTTTAAAAAGTACAATTAGATAAATAGAACAGCTGCTCAAAAAGCCAACATCGATAAAAATAAAGAGACCATTTTTAGTTTTATGTTTTCACACTTCACACTAATATTATAAAGGCGAAAGTTTATGTGTTTGTATGTTTGTTACTTCTTCAAGCTAAAACTACTGAACGGATTTGAATTGAAAATTTGCACACGTATAGCATATAACTAGAATTGACACATAGAATACTTTTTATTCTGATATACCTACGGGATCGAGATTTATGCAGGAGAAAACGTGGGGCTATGCTAGTTGAAATTAATTTAGAAATACATGATCTCAGTAGTTTCTAGATCTGCTCACCAACTTTAATCTGGTCTACGGGTTTGATACGCGCATAAATGAAAAATTAACATCACGCCTGTACTCCCCGAAGAGTTAGGCAGAGGTATACCTATAGTACAGTCACGAGCACTAATATGACAACACATGGCAACTTTAAATTGCGATTTTTTCACGAAATAACGAATGCAACGTTGAAATACGACTCTTTACATAAACCTATGGGTTCGAAAATACTATGTTCCTAATAATATAAAATTTCATTTAAAAATAAAGGAGAAAATCGCCTTTAAATAAAGCCAAGTGTTTACATACTTATGCTCGTGACTGTACACCCACATTTCGCTACCTAATTATCTTTACGTCCCATGTAAAAGAGCACTGAAAGAAATAAGCAGTAAATAAAAATGAAAAAATATTAATCTGAACTGCTTCAAACAGTTCCATATGAGCCTAACGTTCAAAACCACGGATATCGAGTCTTTTTACCCGACTGCGGCGAAGCCCAAAAGGAGGGTTATGTGTTTGTTACCCGACTGCGGCGAAGCCCAAAAGGAGGGTTATGTGTTTGACCTGTATGTATGTATGTATGTATGTATGTATGTATGTCCGTTTCTTTGTTCCCTCGTAACTTCTAAACGAATGACCGGATTTTGATAAATTATACGTCTTTAGATTTGTCTTGGTAGCGCGAGTGTCACTGGGTATATCAAAATTGAAAAAATATAAAATGGCCGATTTTTGGCGCAATATTATGTCTTCAAAAAAATTTATTTTTCTCGAAACCTATCGAGTGGGGTATCAAAATAAAGGGTTTTTAAAGGTGATTACAAAAATATATGCAGCTTATATGGTAAATGATAAATGATAAATGATAAATGATTTATTTTCTGTAAGTAGGTTTTTACAAACACTTTTACACGTCATCATATTTTTTAAACTAGATGTGGTCGGCGTTTCCTATCTGACTACTCTGAGAAGAAAGGCCGAAACAAACTCAGAGGTCACAGTCTCTTTTAAAGTCCAGACAAAATCTTGGTCAGATCGTGTGAAGACCATGTAGATTGATGTCTGAAATGGTCTTTTGAGGAAAGAACCACACAGATTGAGCGGACCTGTCCAATCAGTGCACGCATTTGTCAAAAATCGTGCAGCTCGACTCAGAAATGAGGAGCTCAACGATTCGACGAACAATACCAAAGAAAGGACATTTGGGTAGGCCGCGTAAATTACTCAAACTGCCAGATCATGATTAAAACTAAGAAGGAAAACAGAAAAAAAAAAAAAAAATGACCCACATAGTCCTCACATTCACAATAATTAAATGAAAAGAAAAAAAAATAAAATAAAAAATACTTTACAAAGTAAATATTCATGTCATTGTCTAAATAAAATTCATCAATGTCAATGTGTATATAAAAATCCGGACATAATCTTTGAGGACCATGTAGATTAGTGTCTGAAAAGATCTTTTGAGGAAAGAACCACACAGATTGAGTGGACCTGTCCAGTCAGTGCACGCATTTGTCAGTAACCGTGCAGCTCAACTCAGAACTTCAGGAGCTCAACGATTCGACGAACAATACCAAAGACAGGACATTTGGGTAGGCCGCATAAACTACTCAAACTGCCAGACCACGATTAAAATGTAAACTATGACCCACATAGTCCTCACATTCACAATAATTAAAATAATATAATACTTTATACAGTAAATGTACATGTCATTGTGTAAGTAAATAGATGCTTACTTAAAAAAAAAAAGAAAATATTAAAGTGTAAAAATTGCAAAATAACATTCACTGTCTAAACCTATTGGAGCAGCTCAATCCCAAGCCTTTTTGTCCTCAATATAGTCTTTTACAGTATAATAGGCTTTCTGGCATAGTTTTCGCTTTATAAAAGCTTTGAATTTATTTAGGCTTAGTTCCTGAATGTGGCTAGGAAGTTTATTATAAAAATGTATACATTGGCATCTAAACGAGCCACCTATTTTCTTGAGCCTTGTTGTAGGAACAACAAATTTGTGTTTGTTCCTAGTATTTATGTTATGGATATCACTGTATTTTTTAAACAGATTAATATTTTTATGTGCATACAAAAGATTATCATAAATGTACTGAGAAGGCACAGTCATTATATTAATCTCTTTAAATTTGTCTCTGAGGGAGTGTCTAGGACTTAATTTATAAATAGAACGAATTGCCCTTTTTTGTAAAATAAAAATTGTCTGAATATCGGCGGCATTTCCCCACAACAGAATACCGTACGACATCACACTATGAAAATAACTAAAGTAAACTAAACGGGCTGTCTCTAAATCAGTCAAATCACGAATTTTCCTAACGGCGTATGCTGCAGAGCTAAGCTTTTTTGACAATTTATCTATATGGGGGCCCCATTGAAGCTTGGCATCCAACGTTATGCCTAAGAATACTGTGGTATCTTCGGGTTTTAACTCTTCATCCTTAATGAGAACACTAGTTTCTACTTGTCTAACGTGGGGTATCGTAAACTTAATACATTTCGTTTTTTTTTCGTTAAGAAGTAGGTTATTGACATTAAACCA
Organism: Mesoligia furuncula; assembly: GCA_916614155.1. Lineage (NCBI taxonomy): Eukaryota > Metazoa > Arthropoda > Insecta > Lepidoptera > Noctuidae > Mesoligia > Mesoligia furuncula. The sequence continues at coordinate 8,404,626 of OU744793.1, read as the reverse complement.
GTTAACTACTTTTGCAAGGGCGTTATTTACATTGTCAGTGACCAGCTGCTGACGTTTGATTTTAAACAAAAGAGAAGTGTCATCTGCAAACAACACTATATCATGATTATCCTTTATGAGGTACGGCAAGTCATTGATATAAATAAGGAACAAGAAAGGACCAAGAATTGAGCCCTGGGGGACCCCCATTCTTACTACAGATCCGGGTGACCTTTTTCCGTTAACATCAACTCTCTGAATCCTATCACTCAAGTAAGAAGTAAGAAGATCCAGAGAGGCGTTCCGGATTCCGTAGTGGTGCAGTTTCCTGATTAATGTGTCATGAAGAACACAATCGAATGCCTTGGACAAATCGCAAAAGACGCCCAAGGCATCGCATTTGTCCTCCCATGCATTATAAATATGTCCTAAAAGTTCAACTCCTGCATCGGTAGTCGAACGACCCCTTGTAAAACCGAACTGTTTATTATGCAGTAATTTATTGTTATTAAAAAATCTTTGCAATTGAATCAAAATAAGTTTTTCAAAAATTTTACTAAAGGTAGGTAGTACTGAAATAGGTCGATAATTAGTAGGGTCTGATGTACTACCCGATTTAAACAACGGTATTATTTTACTGTTTTTCATAAGATCAGGAAACTCACCACGGTCAATACAATTATTAAATATAACAGCTAAAGTAGGTGCTACAATGTTTATAATCGACTTAGCAACATCCACAGAATTACCCCATAGATCTGCGGTCTTTTTAACATTTAACGTGTGAAAGGTTTTAATTATATCGTTACAGGTTACATATTCAAAGTGAAATTCAGAATCACAAACTGAAACGTTTTCTTTAAGTAAAGACTCTGCGGCAGCGGGTGATGAGTTAAGAGATTTAGTAGTTGATACTGGAATCTCTGCAAAGAAATTTTCAAAGGCCGCGGCGACTTGAGAATCTGATTTAATTATATTGTCATCAATAGCAAGGCTGTAGTCACTACTTCGGGTGCATGACCTTCCCGTTTCGCTATTAATGACATTCCAAGTCGTTTTAATAATGTTGCTACTATTTTTAATTTTTGAACTCAAATAACGTGACTTGGCAATACTACAAACTTTTTTAAATATTTTAGAATAATTCTTAACATATAAATTAAATTCAGCAGTGTTTATACAAATCCGTTCTTCATATAATTCATAAAGTCGTTTTCTACTTTTATGTATACCAATGGTGGCCCAGTCACTGAAGGAAGCGTTACTATTAACCGATAATCTTTTTGGAATAAAAGTGTTATCAAATTGTGTGCAATACATATTAAAAAAATCATTATATTGTTGATTAGGGTCATCATTAGTGAATAAAAGTGGTAATTTACCCAAGAGTTTAGTTTTAAATGTTTCCAAGCGATTAGTTGTTTTTGGGTTAACAGTGATATCTTTTTTAGTAACTATTTTGTTGTAATTTGGAATACTGATCAATTGTCCGCAATGATCTGAGTCTATTAAGTTAATAATTTCTTTGTGGGTCGGTATAACATCTGTATAAATGTTATCTAGGCATGTGGCACTAGTAGGAGTTATTCTAGTGGGCTCTAAAAATTGGTTAGCAAGATTGTATGACTGAAACAAACTTATAATTTTAGTACTTAACCCAGAATTTTCTAACAAATTAACATTAAAATCACCACAAGTGATGATAGACTTCTTTGTATTACAGATTTTGTGCAACACTTCATCCATAACTTTTTCAAAACAATCATACAATCCTGAAGGTGGTCTGTATACACTTAATATAATGAACTGCTCCAATTCTATACAGGCTATTTCAATTGTTCGCTCAACAGAGAGGCTTACGATATCCTTTCGGTCCTTAAACTTAAGCTGGTTATTTATTAAAATTAATGAGCCACCATGTATAGCATTTACTCTGCTGAATGAACTACCAATCTGGTGATTACTAAAATTGAACATGAACTGGTGGCTTTTAAGCCAATGTTCTGTCAAACAAAGAATATCTATATTGTTACAATTCAGGAATAATTCTACTTCTAAGTCTTTGTTTAAAAATCCTTGAATATTTTGATGCACCAGATTGATACTATTTAATTTTTTTACACTTTCATTTGACTTATTATTTGCCTTAGTTACATTTTTGCAAGAGGTTGCCTCTATTGTCTTAATGTCTAATTTAAATGATGATTAATGTCATTAATTTTGACCAAATTATTGGCAGAATACTTTAAAAAGTCATTGCATTGCTCAATAGGAGCAATTTGTTTAGCCAAATGTTTGGCTGAAATTGAAAAAAAATATGATAGCGACACAGCTATCTGTCTTTTAAGATAGTTAGAAAGATAGTACATAACAATATTGTATCTATCTTTTGTCAAATATAAATTATTACCAACATAATAGTTAGTATCAATTAACTGGAATTGGTTATCATTATATGTCAAATTGTGCAATGTCATGTTCATATCAAATCTTAAGTTATTTTCTTCCTGTGGCAAACTGTTACTGTAAGGGAATGTAAACAATACAATTTTTCTTAATCTAAGGTTGCACAATGTTCGATGATATTGGAGCAATTCTCCTTTATTTAAATAAATTCGAAAAATTCGGTTAAAAGTAATTCGAAGTGACAAATCGTAAAAAACACGTACCAAGAGCTAAATCGTCTGCGAAATCTTTCACATTTATTTTGTCAACTAAAAAGCCGGAAATAAAAAAAGTTATTTAAAAAAATAAAAAAACCCGACTGCGGTAAAAAACTGAAAAGCTAAAAACAAGCCCATTTTAAATTAAATAAAAGTTGGAAGCAGGCGGGACCCATATCATTTTTATTATATTTTCAAATTCAAATGGGTCCCGCCTGCTTCCAACTTTTATTTAATTTAAAATGGGCTTGTTTTTAGCTTTTCAGTTTTTTACCGCAGTCGGGTTTTTTTATTTTTTTAATTTACTGATACGAAAACAGTTAAAGCTTGAGGCAAAATGTTACCGTCATGACAGTAAACAGTAACGTTTTAAGTAGCTAAAAGGTCACAATATTAACTGACTTATTCATTTGGTGACATCGTTCAAACCATTGAAATTTACTTACATTACAGTAATGGTGGTTTTCCTTTTTTTGTTGTTTTTTTTTTCAGTAAATAGTATCTAAATCAAAAGTCATTTATTCAAACTAGGCTGAGAATCAGCACTTTTCGAACGTCAAAATTACAAAAGACAGTCCCCCAAAACGCCCGCCCTTCACCACTTCCCAGTGCTTTCGAATATGTTCAATCATTAAAAGTTACTGTTTTGTCTTTTACTGTTTTACAAACATTTTTTCTTGCTGTATGTCAGTAAGTCTTAATGAAATCGCTTTCATGTAAGAAATTATTTTTTTCAGTGAGGGCAAGCCTATTGCTATCAATCGGGCACAGCTCCAGACTCTGGACTGCTACTGAGAAATCCCTGATAGAAAAACCCAGTAACATTTTGCCTAACCTTGGAATCGAATCTCAACCCACGAGAGAGACGACCACGAGACCAACGCAGCAGTCTGCAGAAAGTTAACTTATTCCAAAGTAAAATTGTTCAATATATGGGTACCTTCAGATTGACATCTCAATCGAAGTAGCTCATCCCTAAGTAAAAGCCTCGCGGTAAATATACCTTCAGCGGTAGAAAAGTAAATAAACAACGAACCTTATCTAAGCGATACCAAAACCAATATTTACCCAAAGCTCTTTGATGGAAATAATATTCATAAGAATATGAGATAGACCACCGACTTCTACTGCTACTCCTTCACAGTGCCCGCGGTGCGGCTGTGGAATTCACTACCGCCTGAAATTAGAGACTACCAAACTGTTGCAGTGGTGCTATTCTGTAAAAATATCACCATGATAATTTGGGTGATGTGAGTTGAAAGTGAGCTGTCATTAGTGTCAACCGGAATAAATCATAGCTCTAGATTCACAGCTCACTTTACCTAACTTCTCACGGTGAGAATCTAACAGAAACGACCGGTAGTTTTTAAAAGAAGAGTAAAAGTACACTATCTTTCCACTATTCATAGTTGTGTAGGTATGTATGTAGTATTTTGATTACGTTATAATTATTAACATTCTAGTGATATTTATTTTAGTTTATTTGTATGTACGAGTATTGTAGCGAAATAAATAAAAAACAAGACTTCGCCACTAAAATACGTATAATTTCTCTTTATAAAAAATTCCGGATATTGGAGTTAAAATAAAAAATTATAAAAAATAAGAAAGAACCGGTAAAAAAAACACTTGAAGAGAAAACTGCAACCCAAAAAAAGGTTATTAAAAAGAAGAGGAAATTTAAGGATTGTACCAAAAAATTAAGGATAAATTTGGTAACGCGACGCGAATTTAAATTGAGATTGCAATCAAAAAAATCCGTGCGCGTGGTTAAAAACGGACCGCAAAAAACATATGGTATCACACCCGCAGTATTTAAAGTTAAATAACATTGGAGTTTTTTTTTAAATAATCTACGACAAACTGTTAAATGTATAGGAAAAAAAAATAATATCTGGTATAGGTAGGGTCTTCTTCTTCATTCGTGGCGTTAAATATTAACGACCCGCAAATTCGAATCGGCTCGGCTCGGCTCTGGTCGGCACGGATTGGCTACTTCTTCGGCACAAATATAAATATATTGGCAGGAGTCCGGTTAGCGTGGAACCGAATGAATCGGCTTGCAGAAAGTTCGGGCCTTAACTAAAAAAAAGGACGAATCAACCCTTAATTCATCAGCGGTGGACTCGTTGGGAGAACCATATTTGTAGCGGGGAACCTTAATTCAACACAAAACCACCTAAGCAGGATATCATATTTGACACGTGGCCAAAATCGGAACGAATGCCGCCAGCTTGTTTTTGAAGTGAAAACTTCTTAGGCGCGCTGGGCATTTTTTGAGATGGGGAAAAAACCATTGTAACCGACACCGTGCTACATTCAGATGTGTCCACGGGATGTACTCGGTTTTAATGTATATCCGATTTGTCAGTGAGTGATGGCAAAGTATTCTGTTTGTTTTGTTTATAAGACGATTACAAAAACACACACGTAATTGTTCAAGTTTTCCCTTCTGTCGGCACTCCCGGAGTGCCACTGTTTTTGAAGTGAAAACTTCTTTAGGCGCGTTGGGCATTTTTTGAGATAAGAAAATCCATTGAACTCGCGACACTGTTACCGTAACCGACACCGAGCGTGCTTTGTTTAAAAGACTATTCAAAAATACACAGGTAATTGCTCAAGTTTTCCCTTCTGTCGGCACTCCCGGAGTGCCAATGTTTTTTTCTTTCAATATATTTCACAAAGCAAAGCAAAGGGAGCAAAATCAGCCTATAATGTTCCCACTGCTGGGACATAGGTCTCTTCTCGGTGAGTCGGAGTGGGACCTAATTCACCACGCGGGCCCAGTGCGGGTAGATAACATATGACTTCGAACGTTTTATTCTAGGACATGCCGATTTCTCACGATGTTTTCCTATACCGTATTGAGAGCAGCGCTGATGAAACGCAAAAATTATACCTAGAAATATAGTTCCCTTTGAGCATGAGCCCTGCCCCACCCTGAGCGCCAAACCTGCCCTACGCTGGGCGCGAAACCTGCCCCACACTGGGCGCCAATTGATTTTTCTTTCAATTACGTGGTAATGTTATCATTAATCACTACAAATCCGATCACAAAGGACGTATTAATTGCTTAGAATCAAAACAGTGCAGAAATGTTATATTAATTCTCATTGTTACACTGTTTTTTATTAAGATATAAATTTACCACAGAGGTTTAATGTCTCATTTGTCCCATTAAGTTTAATATAAAATGTATGCATTAGATCAAAAACATACTGCCTGAAAATAAAAATCGGATGAATAAAACCGACTTGGTGAAAAAAAAACGAAAGTAAAAAACAGCTGCAAATGTAATTGTTAATAACCTTTTGCCGCAAAAGTCGCGGGATAAGTATTTAAAAGCATAAGTATGAAAACTTTATTTTCATTAACTTGAGTGTTTACTTTGAATAGGTATATTTTATCACGGTAGGTGGATTAGTAGTTGAAAGAAAAGTAGATTACGCACCTTGCTAAAGTGAGTAATTAATGCACTCGTGTTAATTTAGTGCCCTCGCTTGCTCTCGGGCACCAACATAACTCTCGTGCATTAATAACTCACTTTGCGCTAGATGCAACAATCTACTATTGTTCTTCCTGATCCCATAATCTTATTTGGAATGGGGCTATTTTATCCATCGATGAGTTTATTGGATATTTACTTCTCACAATCGATAAACTCGGTGAGTGCTTTCCTTCGTCTCAGGTAATTGTATCGGTATGTCTGAGTACCTATCGGCAATAGGATTAAGTTATTGGACTATCCGCCTTCTCTTCCTGTTTTTATGCAGGGTGACAGAAAATTCGACACGTGTTTGGATTTTAGGTAGGTGTGTTTTATTATTTACTAGCTGCGTCCCGCGGTTTCACCCGCATACGTTTCAACCTCGGCTGGGCAGCTTTCGTGAAGCTACGCAACATCTTCTCGTCCCGCATACCGCAGTGTCTCAAGACGAATGTCTTTGACCAGTGCCTGTTGCCAGTGATGACTTATGGCACTGAAACGTGGTCGCTCACAATGGGCCTTATAAGAAGGCTAAAAGTCACCCAATGGGCAATGGAGAGGGCTATGCTTGGAGTTTCCCTGCGTGATCGAATCAGGAATGAGGAGATCCGTAATAAATTAACAGCGTTGTGCACCGCGCTTCTCTTTCTTTTCTATGCAGTCCGACTTAAATCTCAGGTCGAAAACAAACATTGTCAATCACCACGCTTTCCAAAAGATTGATGATCGCATAATACTATTGAATAAAATTTTACTCAAGTACAGAATTAATTCAAACCCAAGTACCTCTCATACCTTACAAGGTACACTTGAACCTGCAAGAGACACCTTTGTTTTGTTTACTTGCCGCTTAGAATTCTAAACACAATCAGTACCGACATGATATTGTGTTTCATTTAGAGTAATTATTTCGTAAGTTATACCTAACAATTTACAAAGCGCTGCCGCGCTAGTAACCGCTTGTTACACGTCATAATCTACTTGTTGTGTCTAACCCATTTGTTATACGCTGTCATATAATATTTTCGTAATTTACTAGCGACCCGCCCCCGCTTCACACAGTTTTTACGATTTCAAAAAACATAAAGATTTATTTATTATGTGTTACTTTAATATTAACGTATTAGGCTGCGTTTCCACCAGAGATGTGCGATGGAAATGTGTCGTGCGAGGATGTCTAGCTGTGCTGTGAAAATGTGTGGGGGTTTCCGCAAAAGCTGTGCGATGAAAATGGGCCTACGAGGATGTGTAGCGGAGCTGTGAAAATGCGCATTAATGTGTGGTGCGAGGATGCATTGCGAAGCTGTGAAATGTGTCGACGGGGGTGTGGTGTAGTGGGGGGGGAGTAACGCGAACGCCTGCCTGCCGCTTACGTCTCACTTCGCTTGTAGTCGTACGCATGTCGTACGGTTGCGTGGCATAATGGACGAAAAATTAATTGATGCCGTTAAAAAGTTTCGCACACATCCCTCGTACACATCCCTCGCAACACATCCCTCGCACACATCCCTCGTACACATCCCTCGTACACCTCCCTCGCTTGTTTTGTATGCGCAAAAATCTAGCTCCGCTGAGCCGTTTCCACCAGAGCTGTGCTGTGCCGAGGCGAGGTAAATGAAGCGATTCTATTGGTTCTTTACAAACACATCCCTCGCTACGCATCCTCGCAGATCTCTGGTAGAAACGCAACCTGATACTCTTAAACCTTTCGGCATAAATTATCTAAACGATGGTGAAAACTGCATCAAAATCCGTTTCGTAGTTTAGAAGAACAACGAGGTCCCCAGACTCCGAACTACTACTGAGAAACTCAAATAGGTTAGTTATAGTTTCATGGAATTATAGAGATTCGGTAGATTTTTAATCTTAAATACATTCACTGACAGAAAATGCACAGCCAACCGATAAACCGCTGGATCTAGAAGCGTTAAATCTTGCACACGAGTTCCTTTCATTTTCACGAAGGCAAGAAAATACATCCCCTAAAGGTATGAAGGCGAGGCATGAGGGAGACTATTGAGCACCTTTTCGTTCAGGGTAGAGTGAAGGGTACTAGAACACGCGGACGCCCACCCATGAAATGGACTAACCAAAATAAATCCACAGTGGGTGATCCCTGGTGTGAGTGCACAAAAAACACCCGAAAACGGAGCAGGTGGCACGAAATCGTCAGACGAATCACATCAGCCCGACAAGAGACTACATGAGGACCACGACCGCTCTGACAAGAATGCTACGAAGAAGTCGAAGAAAGGTATGAAAGTTTGTGTCAATGTTTTTCGCCAGTGGCAAATCCCACCGCGCACACAGCTTGTAGCTTACTAAAATTCAACATTCCTCCCATCCCTCGTCGTTTCAAATAAACAATAAAACAAAAACGCATCGCCCATAAAAAAACCCGCCAGTAGCTTCGGAATCCTCATACAATCTTCTCACTTAATTAACATAGAATAGCTTCAATCATCGTGTGCTATCAACATAAAACGTTTTCATCTGTCGCGATCATTTGGGACGATAATAAAGGGTGCCGTAAACACTTGGGATTGTTTGGAACCCGCCATAGCCATGTTTTATGGTGTGGAGGCAATTTGTGGTGCTCTTAGCTTCGTTGTAAGGCTAAGAATAGTAGACTGATTATGATAATGTAAGTGTCTTTGTTTTATGGTAGTTGTTGATTATTTAGTTAACTGGATTTTATGTCTTCTTGTCTGAGGATTTTTGAAGTGAAGAAGTTTTAGGCGCGTTTTGCATTTTTTGGGATGGGAAAAAGCCATTAACCTCGCGCCACTGTTACCGTAATCGATACCGCGCGTGTTTTGTTTATAAGACAATTTAAAAAAATATCCGCTTCGGATGTGTTCGGCTGTCCTCGGGGTGTACTCGGTTTTAATGAATATCCGATATGTCAGTGAGTGATGGCAAAGTATTCTGTTTGTGTTTTGTTTTCACTTTTGTCGGCACTCCCGGAGTGCCACTGTTTTTTTTTTATATAGGGTCTGTTTGCTCCGAGAAAAAACTTTAAGTATCTTCATTATTCTTATATTTACGAACAGATTTAGTGCTTGTTTGGGATGAATATCCGAACGATATATTTCGGTCGCATCATCGTAAGCCAATAACAGCACAGCTAAATGACGCGATAGCTTGTTGTGATTGGCCCGTTTGTTCCCGTCCCTTTTCCCTCGATCGCTGTATACTTAGATAAATAAATTATATTCGCAAACTACCATCTGTAACAACAATTTGTTTTCTTTTATTGCAAAATCACCCGTTCTAAAAGCCACCAATTAGTAGCTAAACAAGCAGTCACATCACACTAGAACACATTCAAACAGTGCTCACTAAAATTAAAGTCTTACCATACTTAATCGTTTTCATATAAGGAGATTTTTGCAGCTCATCTTTTAATGATAATATATATTTGTGATCTCTTAAGATAAATAATTATACATAGAAGCTGTTGGTGTACCTTAATAGATAAATATCGACTCAATAAACTTCTACTTCTTTCAGAACATTACTTGGAACTCTATTTACATGGGGCCGAGGTATGCACTAAGCTACATTTTGTTTGTTTTGGAAAATATTTAACTGATCCTTTAAAAACTTACTGACCTTCTAATAAAAGTAAAGCCTCTTTTTAAATTTCTGGTTTTTTCTCACAGTTGTTTGGTTGGTACGCCGACCAAATGGGTTAGGTTAAGTTAGAAGTGAGACTAACCACTACATCCACGTTGCTCCCTTTTGCGCACTTGGCTATTAAGTACCTATTTTTAAGACCACAAAATAGGAATTATTTGTGGTTCACAAAAAGAGGCGCAATCATTATATTAGGGTGTTCAATAAAAATGTAGTCCAAACGCAAAATGGGAATTATTAAAGGTTCGATTAAATAAATACATGCAATTTTTTCCATAAGCGTTCTTTCGCTTTTGTAACGATTTTTGCGAAACGTAACGAACAAAAAAACCGGCCAAGTGCGTGTCGGGCCACGCACAGTGTAGGGTTCCGTAGTAGCCCGTTATCACAATGTAGTACGATTCTGTTGTTCTTTATTCTGAATAGGTAAAAAAAAACATATTTTGGTTTCAATGCAAGTCTTTACCCATTATAAACAAGCAACTACTTCATCTTAGTCAGTTTAAAGGATTAATGCTAAGGATTTTGTATTTGGTACTAAATTATCCAACACCCAAGTTCAACGACTATTACTGCTAAACTAATAAAGTTATCTTAACCGCTATACTTTTCCTTTAAAGTTCATGAAATGCACTTTCATCGAGAATTTTTCCAGATTTTTCAAGCTAGTAGTTTAGCTTTTAGAGGGGGGGGGGGGGGGCGCCCTACTGGAACAAAAATTTGCACTTTATTCTTTAATATTTCGTAAATGGAGCATTAAATCGAAAAATAATTTTAGCAGACCTATTCAACGATACCCGATTTTTACCCGATTCGATGATGAAAAAAATATTCATCCCCACTTCACATGTAGGGGAGCTCCCTAAAAAAAATATTTTCCAAAATTTTATTTTACCACTTTGTTGGCGTAACTGATATACGTACTCCTACAAAATTTCAGCTTTCTAGTGCTAACGGTCACAGAAATTAAGCGAGGACGGACAGACAGACAGACGGACGGACAGACAGACATGGCGAAACTATAAGGGTTCCTAGTTGACTACGGACCCCTAAAAAAGGCTTATCGCCAAAACAGGGCCTGATGTGTAGAGCTCTTTAGTATTAAAAAATCAAAAGAATCTAAATATTATTAAAGACTAGCTTCTGCCCGCGACTTCGTCCGCGTGAAATTCGTACTTTCCTCTTATAACTTCGAAAATGTATGTTTATGATTTTTATCATTTATTTAGATATAAATAAGTATTAGGGCCAATTTTTTAGTTTAGAGCTCAAAGGGATCCGATTTTTCAAATAAACTGTATCCCAGCTTTTTAACCCCCAGGAGAGTAATTTTGAAAAATCGTTTAGGATGTGTTCATAATTTGACTCAAAGACCCATACCCATTTTCGAGTTAATGGAAGCAAGCAGTAGAATTTTCCACCTTCGTAGTAGTCAATTTTTGAAAAACCCTACATCACTTTTTTTAAGTATTTTTTGTTTTAGTAGTACCGAGTTTCGAGTTAATCCGACAGCGGGTTAAATATTTTTCTAATCCATCAACTTTGTCACCCCCCCAAATCCTCTGTGAGGGATTTTTTAAACTAAAAGTGACAATCTTTATTATTTACTGACCCAAATATTGCCAAGTTTCTAATTTATTAACCAAATGAATAAGATTTTTCTTATGAACTGTATCCCTTCTTTCTATCCCCATAGGGGTGGAATTTCGAAACATTATCTAGATTATTTATAGATACCAATTTTCCAGTTAATCAAGCCTCGTAATAAAATTCTGCCCTGTGAAATTGACTTCACCCCATTAGCGGTAGATTTTCGAAAAACCCTGAACCACTTTATTATTTATTTTGGTCTTAGATAGGTACTGGGTTTCGAGTTAATTGGACCACGCATTAAATTTTTTCCATACTAAATTTGACTCCCCCAATCATCCCTTTGGGTTAGTTTAGAATTCCAAAAAAAATCGAACGTTATAATTATTTGTGCCAAGTTTCAAGTCCAAATTTATTTGTACCATATTTTTTTTGAGTTTATCAAGGCACTCATTAAAATCCCCCTTTTTTTTTGGATGGACAATCATCAAATGACTCCTCCCCCGCTGTGTGTGGAGCGGAAGGGAGTGTCAGACTCTTACTGACTAAAACCCACCCGTGTTCTTTCCTTAGCCCTTTATGTTCCGGGCCAGCGGTAACCCTTTCGGACAATCCCGCTGACCCGGCAGGCTTCGGCCCTAAGTTGGCCCCTCCTCGATGCTGACATCTCTTTGAGGCGCGCGTGGAACACGTACGCGCCGTTCGGCACGGGCCTGGTCCTGATCGGACGGTGAGCTACCCATTACTCTCCGCCTGACCTTTGACACTGGTCTGACATTTAGAGATCACATCTCCTCTCTTGCCAAGGAATCTTTTAGGCGCCTGGGTTTAGAATTCCAAAAATAATCATATTTGTGCCAAGTTTCAAGTCCAAATTTATTTGTACCATTTTTTTTGACTTTATCAAGGCACTCATTAAAATCCTCTTATAAATCGAATTACCACTTTTTGTCCCGTCAGGGGTCAATAATTTTCGAAAACCCCATACACTTACTATTGATTCTTCATCTGCCTAGCCTTTTCCCAACTATGTTGGGGTCGGCTTCCAGTCCAACGGGATGCAGCTGAGTACCAGTATTTTACATAGATCGACTGCCTATCTGACTTCCACAACCAAATACGATACCCCTTGATAAGACTGGTTGTTAAACTTTCGGGCTTCTGACCATCCCTAGCGACTGTCAAAGATCCACGAATGACAGCCGGGACCAACGGCTTAGCGTGCTTTCCGACGCACGGAGAGGTCACGGTATGTAAAGATGGACACCTACCCACAGACCAACCGCGGCAAGCGTAGCCTGCGTAACCTGATCGATCGATCTGTGCGGCTGTTATTATTGATTATTTTCTGTCAAAAGTATTAATACTGAGTTTCGAGTAAATCGGACCGCGCGTTAAAATTCTTCCACACAAACTTTAACACCCCAACACAAGGGGTGTTGGGGTGTTTTGATGAACGAATAATGATAAACTTTATTACTTGCTTAGGCAACTATTCTTGCCAAGTTTATTAACCAAATGAATAAGATTTTACTTATAAACTGTATCCCCGTTTTTCGCCTCCACAGTTTTGGAATTTCGTAAAATTGTTTGGGATGTGTTCATTACTCGACTCAAAGATTGTTTATACCAATTTTCGAGTTAATTAAGCCACGCAGTAAAGTATTCCCCTATAAAATTAACTTTTCACCCCGTTAGGGGTAAATTTTCGAAAAACGATGATACACGTTATTCTTTATTTTCGGTCTTAAGTATAAATACTGAGTTTCGAGTTAATCGGACCACGCGTTAAAATTCTTCCATACAAACTTTGACACCTCCCAATCCCCCTTCAGGGGGTAGTTTAGAAAAAAAGCCAAACTTCATAATTTATTTAGATAAGTATTCGTGCCAAGTTTCATGGTTATTAACTCAAGGAATAAGATTTTTCAAACAAACAAAAACCTCTCTTTTCACCCCTTAAAGGTCAAATTTCCAAAAACCCCTTCTTAGTGGATATCTACTCTTCACAAAGAACACACCCTCCAAAATTAATTTCTCTACCCAGCGGTACCGACCAACGTTTTAGGCTGTGCGTTGATATATCAGTCAGTTAGGACAAAATTTCATCCCCCTTTTCACCCCCTTAATGGATGAAATTCTAACAACACGGTTGTGTTAGCTTCCAATCATAAGCCTAGATAATAAATTTAGTGATTTTTACGTCGAAAATTAATGACTTTCTATACACAACTTCATCCCCCTTTTTAACCCTTAGGGGGTGGAATTATCAAAAACGCTGAGACACATATTAATTAATTTTCAATTGTCAGCCTAAATACAAAATTAGAAGATCCTAACTTCAAAACTGTCGGACTTTCATATAAACTTCCATCCCCTATTTTAACCCTTTAGGGGTTGAATTCCCAAAAATCCTTTCTTAGTGGATACTTACTCTTTACAAAGAACACACCTTCTAAGTTTCAAGTCTCTAGGTCCAGCGGTTTGGGCTGGGCGTTGATATATCAGTCAGTCAGTCAATCAGTCAGGACTTTGAATTTTATATATATAGATCTGAAGTAAATACTTCTTATAATGTTATTTTAATAACTTCTCGTAAAGGTGAGGAAAGTGGTCTTTATTTGCATTTATATTATTTTGTGATTTGTAGAAGAGATTTTTTTACTTTTTCTTACTGGGTTTCTTGAACTTTACCAATAGAGGAACCACCACAAGGTTTTTTTAAGACATAAAGGCAAGAAGTTGCAATTACAATTCCAGCAAAGCCAACATATATAAATTAAGATTTTTCTGTTTAAAATCTTACATACTTACTTACAAAAACTTTTATATTAAGAACGACATGGTTTGATACCTAGCATTATGTATAGCGTTTTTTCCAGACAGAAGTTCAAAAACTTCTACCTTCATTATTATTATTCAGTTGGATTCTACAAATAAACTGACTTGACTTGATTTGATCCATACCTAAGCTACGATATAATTATTTGAACGAATCTAAATAATTTATCGAATACAAATACTAAGTACCGCTTAATCTCACAAAACCAATCTTGCATGCAACAATTTTACATCCGTTTAAATCTAGAAATTGTTTGTAAAATCTGATTAAAATCCGTTTCTGATTCCTCGAAGCACTCGCGGTATAGACCGTGCGTCGTCGACTATTCAAAGGAAAAAGAAATAAGTAATATATGAATCTCATACTCTCTCGTACACTGGATTATGTGGAGGCTTTCGAGTTTCTTCCAAAACTGTTCGCAGCTTAATTTAAAAGGAATAAAAATACAAGCGAAAGAAAGCGACGTCGACGTGTGGAATGCAAAACGGGATTTCATAATTTTTCTGGCATGAACGAGCAAAAGGGTTGTGCGTTTTATTTATTCTAATTGTATTTACATATGGCTGGTTTTTTTTAGACTGCATTAACGTATGCACGTATATATTTGGATTTATAGAACAAGTATTGGAAAATGATTTGGTAGGTATTATTGTTTGTTGGACTGCAATTTGTTTACCAATTTTCCCATTTAGTAAACATAGGAAACTTGCCGGGACGCTTACTTAGTCACGTAGCGACTGCCTTTCTTACCTCCACAACCCAGTTACTGGATAATATGATACCTCTTGGACTGGTTGTCAGACTTTCGGGCTTCTGGCTACCCCGTAAAGACTGTCAAACTATCAATAGACCGGGAAAACGACACCTAACCTATGAAAAATCTATTTCCTCTTATGTGCAAGTTTTTAAGTCCGGCCAGAACTTGCTAACTTTCAACCTCAGGGTACCAGTTATGACTTTGCAATGGAAGTTACTGTACTTAGTCGAACCAAGTCGAACTTATTGAAAATTCTACCTATACACTAGCTTCAGCATCAAGATGTTTGAAGTATAAGTACTGTACTGACCTGACATGAACTTTTAAAGCCGTATTTTCCTGTAACTTGTGATGTTTATGTATTTCAAAGATAATTTATGTCTTAACAAATATAACATCGCGCCTGTATTCTCCAACGGCTTAAGCAGAGCTCTACCTACCTAAGGACACCCACATTTCGCAAGTAATGTTTAAGCCCCCTGTAACAGGGGGCGAGTCTTATGCTAAAATCCGGGCACAAATCCAGACTCCGGGCTGCTATTGAAAAATTCCAGATAGTAAAACCCAATAACACTTTCCCCGACCCGGGAATCGAATCCCAGACCTCATGCTCAACAGTAGCGCTTGCGACCAATGGACCGTCGAGGCAGTCTTCAAGTCTTATTGAAGGTATTTCCGTCTTTACGGTGAATAGGATCGGATTTATGGGAATACATATAGAATTCGTCATATGGCGTGAGGATTATACTATTTTCATACAACCTTTAGAAATTTGCGTGGGCAACGCGTGTCGCCGTAAGAAGCTTCTAAAATCGATGCTGGAATACAGAAAATATCAAAATAGACAATATTTTCTTCAGGAAATTCCTTGTCTGGGGATTATACTGGTTTATGCTCTTTTTATCAATCGCTTTCTCTCTACCTTTTGTAGTTTCCTTAGTTCTGAATATCGTGTACCGACGAATTAAATGTTTAAGGAAGCGACTGGTTTGGCTTTTAGAGTTTTAAATACTTACAGACTATAGCTAGTCCATTAGGACTAGGTAAGATGGATTTTGCATTATAACTAGTATGAATAAGTGCTTCTTCTTCTTAGCGGGTCAATAAATCGAACATGCCCAGAACTCGGCTACGAGTTGGGCAAATTTGGCTACATGTTTGGTGAATTTGGCTTCGAGTTTGACGAATTTGGCTACGAGTTTGGCACCTTCAGAGACGTTCAACAGTTCCTGTAAGGTGCAGACAATAGGACACGCTGGACACGATAATAAGTGTCCCATTGTTTGTGGAATAGCACCACTTACACAGATTCACTATTTTCGGTCTTAAGAATTACTTGGAAAACTTTGACAGAACACTTTAATTAATAATTTATTTGGACTTAATATTATATAGGTAAGTCAAAGAACAAATGGTTATTAAAAAAATGGAACACGACACACTCTAATTTGATTAAAAATAGGTACAGGTTCTTACAAAAAAATATTCCCGAGCTAGTTTTTTTTTTTTTTATTGCTAAATGGGCGCCCCGCCCATGACCTCGATTACGCCTGATGGAAAGCGACGGATGAAGTCTATAATGGAACGAGCGTGCCCAGACTCCCACGCATCGACGAAACATAGCAGGCTGCTTGACCCCGGACTCCGGTGGAAGGGTGGTCGCCCACCAGGCGGACGTTAACCCTACCACCGCAAGAGACGAATTGGCCAGTCAAATAATGTGTTGGGTGTAACTGGCCAGGATGCGCCGAGCGCTCTGTTCAGTTGAGTAACTGGCGGAACAAACTGCGCTACACCAGGAGGCTTCTTCATACATCCCACAAAGACATTTGAAGCGTAGATAAAAATATTTCTATGCCTATTACGTTCCTAATTTATTACGTGGTTACGTGTCGGACCGTTATAATTACAGGCCTATTACAACCTTGGTCGACGTCTGATATTTTTTATAGGTGGTTGTAAGCAGCGTGAAAATTATAGTGCTTGGAGGTAGTAGAGCCAGTTATATTAGAATTGCTTTTCCGGAAGTACAGGTAGCCCCGACACGAACTTTTTACAATTAAAAAAAAAACAATCGGCCTAACCTTTTTCCAAGTTGGTATACTGGGGTCCGCTTCCAGTCTAACTGAATGCAGCTGGATACCAGTATTTTACAGGAAGTAGAACTGAACACAGACAGACAGTCTCACAGTTCTAGAAGTTCAGTTCTAGTAGTTTCTTCAGTAACTGGGTAACACGATACTCCTTGGTAAAACAGACTTCCGGGCTTCTGACTACCTGAAATGGCTGTCAAAGATCTGCGAATGACATCCGGGACCAACTGCGTGCTTAGCGTGACACGGAGTTTTAAAAAATTCAAAAGTTTTATCAAAGTTCTGGTAGAACTATTTTATAAGCGAGTTGAACAGAAAACAGGAACACACAACACACACACACGGAACAGTAAAATATCTGCAGTTTACTGCAGATATCAGTACGACTAGCAGAGCTTATATTTATAGTTCTGTATACATCAAAAGAAAATAACCGTCGTCCAAGAACTGCGTGGAAGTCATTAAAACAGGAATTCGAAGTAAAATGTTTTTACAGTAAGTATGATTAAGACGAAGAGCTTATGTTTTGTTTAAAATATCTTCAGTAAACTGCAGATATTTTACTGTTCCTCCAAATATCAGTACGACTAGCAGAGCTTATATTTATAGTTCTGTATAGATCAAAAGAAAATAACCGTCGCCCAAGAACTGCGTGGAAGTCATTAAAACAGGAATTCGAAGTAAAATGTTTTTACAGTAAGTATGATTAAGACGAAGAGCTTATGTTTTGTTTAAAATATCTTCTATCTAACCAAACCTAAACTCGGGGTGCCCTTCGCTCGCTCTTGCTTCCTACGTCGCCTCCCGAAGTGGCGACCGTATGTGGCCGGCTGCACCTAGTTGTACCCGGCTAAAACTAGATGTAGTCGTACTTCGGCTATTAGCCGTGACATTTATAAATAAAACAAAGTCGGGTTAGTCACACCATTTATAACTCAAGAACGGTTGCACCGATTTTTATAATCTTTGATTTGTTGGATTTGTCTCCGCCCCGAGTAGTAGAAGAACTATTAAAACATGGGAAAAATCCACGAAAAAAAAAATTAAGTTTTTAAATTCCACAAAGTAAAGGGTCTGCGTGGGTGCGTGGTCTGTGTGGTGCTGGACTTAAAGAATAGCACCACCCCATACTTCCCGTGGGTGTCGTAAAAGGCGACTAAGGGGCGTACCGGAGAATGGGCAGCAGCGTTCTCTATGCATTCCACCACCATACCATACTGCGATCGCCAACCCGCCTGCCAAGCGTGGCGATTATGGCAAACCCCCCCCCCCCCCCCCCCCATTTGGGGGAGGCCATCATCATTTCAGCCGATAGACGTCCACTGCTGGACATAGACCTCCCCCAATTTTGGGGGGGGGTTTGCCATAATCACCACGCTTGGCAGGCGGGTTGGCGATCGCAGTATGGTATGATGGTGGAATGCATAGAGAACGAAAGAACGAAAGATACGCATAAACAACTATAAATAGAATAAAATTAGGTAGGTGGTAGGGTGGTGGTTGGGTAGGTAGGTAAATTAGGTAGTCCTCAAACTTCTTGTTAACGTTGCGTATAAACGGCGAAGATTTACCGACTTTTGTATGGAAATACTTACCTACAATACGGCCGATTATGTTCATGGCCAGTCTGAACATAGGCTCTCCGAACTTTCGCGCAGGTTCATTCACTCAAATGTTCTTTCTTTAATATTGTTTGTTGCGTCGTTGAGCTCCTCAAGTTCCGAGTTGAGCTACAGGATTAGGATTACCGCCAAATCTTTGCACTGACTGGACTGGTGCACTCTGTGTGGTAATTTCCTCAAAAGACCATTTCAGACATCAATCTACATAGTCTTCATATAATCTGACCAAGATTATTTTGGACTCTAGAAGGGACTGTGACTTCTGAGTTTGTTTCGGCCTTTCTTCTCAGAGTAGTCAGATAGGAAACGCCGAAGTCATCTAGCTAATATTTTTTTTAATAATATGACGTGTAAAAGTGATTCCGATATTCTATTTTCTATTTACAAAATAAACAATTTAATTTCCCTCACATCGCCATTTAGTTCCTAAACAATTTTAGTGCGCAGCCTCCTGCGCTTAGTTCAGACCGGTCGTACCTATTGTACTTCGGTCATCATTTCAGCGGAAAGACGTCCACTGCTGGACATAGGCCTCCCCCAAGGACCTCCACTTCGACCGATTCTGTGCTTCTCGCATCCAACGGGTTCCTGCAGCCTTCACAAGGTCGTCGGACCACCTTGTGAGAGGCCTTCCAACGCTTCGTCTTCCGGTACGCGGTCGCCACTCCAGAACCTTTCGGCCCATTGGCTATCTGTTCTGCGAGCAATATACCCTGCCCACTGCCACTTATGTTTGGAAATTCTTCAGGCTTGCAATTGTACTTGGGTACGTTATTACATCTTTTAAATCAGTAACTAACTTGAAAGAAACTTACTAAAATAAAGTAAAGAAATTTACTAAAATATCTCGAAGTCAATCTAATTTATAAATTAGATTGACTTCGAGATATTTTAGTAAAGAAAACCATCAAGAAGCCTGAAAAATAAAGCCGTATTTAATTTTCTCCACAGAAACGTGGAACCTGCCCAAGGAGCAACAAAAGATAGCTATTTATTCTTCATAAGCCTCAAATCGAATCACAAAAGGGTACGTACTTACATCTCTTTGACAATCTCGAAACGAAAAGGTGGAAGCAACAATAGGAGATACTCTCCGGTTTCGATTGCTGAGGGTAGATAGACCTTTGAGTTAATAAAATGTAGGTCGCAACATGAATGTTAGTAACAGTGATAAATCCATCCTTTGTTTTCAGTTAATAATAAATGGAACCTTATACTAAAAACTTTTATTTTTATTGACCATTAATGAGAGAGAGAGAGGCTTGTGTGTTTGTGTGTCCGTGGATGGGTGACCGTCTTTACATACCAAGACGCCTCCCTGCCTCGGAAACCACGTTAAGCCGTTGGTCGTGGCTGTCATTTGTGGATCTTTGACGGGTCGTCAGAAGCCCGAAAGTCTGACAATCAGTCTTAACAAGGGGTTTCATATTACCCAGTAACTGGATTGTGGAGGCCAGATAGGCAGTAGCAGTCGCAGTCGCCATGTAAAATACTGGTATTTAGCTGCATACGGTTAGACTGGAAGCCGACCCTAACATAGTTGGGAAAACGCTAGGCAGATGATGATCTATAACTCCACGTTCAAACTGCGCGTCGTGTAAATCCTACATCACGCAAGCAGAGTTTTCTGCGAGATTCGTATATAAACAATAGCCCGCAAAACAAGCACCGGTCATGATCCGATCCAGCCTGTCCCTTTCTGCCAATAACGACACCCTAAGCCCAGGTTTGTACCAAATAAAGGCTGCTCTTAGCGTGTAGTCGTTTAATTTATAAGTTTTATGACCTGACTGGAGGTCGCAATTTATTAACACATCCTCAGGAGAGCCCGGTTAATAATGCGACAGCCCGCTGAACTGCGAGAAACCATTCAGAAAAAAAAAAACACCAGGCCCACCTGACACAACACCCGTTTGGTCGGAGGATCCTCCCCTTTCAATGGCGGATGACGAATTTCCCACCCTGTTCCCCGAAAATGACACCAAACACCTACTACTGGCCACCCAACTCATTCGCTCAGCAATTTAAACACAAACAAAGCAACAGATGAAGCAGTACATACAGTCAACAGCGCGATTACGTCATCAAACTCCACACGTGCCCGGTTTTCCAATAAATAGTGACTTATTTATTACATGGGTCGGCTATCAACAGGTCGCGCCAGCTGTCGAACTGTTCAAAGCTTTTGACAGCCATCCGATGGCGCTGAACTTAGCGAAGTGGATTAAAATGAATTGTTATATGTAGTTTGTAAAGGGTTTTTGGTGATTATGTGCCGTTCGAGTTCACTTTAAGACCCTTTTGCGCTACAAATCACTAAATACGTTTTACGCTAAACATATACTACTAATAAAGCTGAAGAGTTTATTTGTTTGAACGTGCTAATCTATGAAATTCTCAGTCTGATTTAAAAAGTTCTTTATGTATTTGATAGCCCAGTCCTTGTGGAAGGTAATAGCCTACTAAACATCACGCCAGGACACTAAGGAGCCGAACAAAAAGAAAACAAGTCAGAAAGAACGCTAAGCGAAAACGAAGTAATAGCGCAGGCAGACGATGCGATGCGACGGGGTGGGTCAGGAACCAAGAAATTTCACGCGGACGAAGTCGCGGGCAGAAACTAGTTTAAAATATAATTCTATCCCCCTCGTCTTCAAACGATTGACTGGAACAGAACGATGTTTTAACGCTAAACGTGCTTAGTGAGTAAAATATGATTTTAAATGGATCTGGGTTGAAGCACCGGATAGAACTACTAACAAACTACTAACTACGAAAGTATTTTTTACGTTGATGTTCTCGTGCGAGATTAATCTGAATGCTAACACTGCTTTTTCTTTCAAACTAAAACTACCAATTAGTTCCGGTTTTAAAGGAAATTAATCATAGAGATTTTTGCTCTTTCTTTTCCATAAAATGATTGTATAAGCTGTTCTGGCTTAAAAACAATACCTACTCTTTAAAAATAGGTCAATCAATTAGCCTAGTCTTTTCCTAACTATGTTGGGGTCAGACTCCAGTCTAGTCTGATGCAGCTGGATACCAGTATTTTATATGGAGCGACTGCCTATCTGACTTCTACAACCCAGTTCTGGGTTGTGGACGTCAGATAGATGAGCAGCCAGTAACTATTCGGGCAACACGATCTGACAGTCAGACTTTCAGGCTTCTGACTACCAGTAATGACTGTCAAAGATCTACTACTATAATGACAACCGGGACCAACTGCTTAACATGCTTTCCGCGGCAAGCTTTTCTCGGTATATTATGGATGGTCACCCATCCAGGGACTGACTTCGGCAAGAGTTGCTTAACTTTAAAGATTGAAACGTCTTAACATATATGTATATATCTTATACATTTAATTAATGTACAACCACAAACCGCGCTGCCAATTAAAAGTAGCAACGTCTCAAAATTAACCTGTATATGAAGCTCAAGAAAATGTTTTTGTACGCAGGTACTCGTATATTAAATTCAAAAGAATCTCCACGAACCATTCACTCAACTAAAGTACATAAGCCTTAATATAAAGACAGCAAATTGGAGACGCTCTTCATCAAAAGATAGGGAGGCATTACAAGTATACGAACTAATGTATACCTACGTAATTTTCTTTTCTTTTTTTTAATTAAGTCCTTATGAAAAAAGGTACTCAAGTATAAAGTTGTGTGGATTCAATTTGATACTTTTGAAGAGATTAGTGGCAGTATTTGGTACATTGTCGTCTTGGTTTCTTGCGCAGATTAAAAGCTGGCTTCGACCTCGTCACAAAGGGTATATTGTAAGTAAGTTAATATGCCTACTGAAGCTCTCATCTCTACGTCTTCATTATAATTAATAGACTTTTGTGTATGGTCTACTTTTGTTATTACTGTGAGGTTATTGGTTCTATAAACTTGCCTTGGCTGTAAATGAAAAGCCGAAATATAACCTTTATCAAGAGAAAGTGGTATTGCTCAACAACTTATGATCCGATATGAATCGGTCATTGTGATGACCATGTTCAAATTATTTTAATATACAACTTATTTTATGATCTGTTAAAAAACAATCTGATTTTTTTTTACTTTTTTTTTTATTCTTAGTTGTTCGAAACTTCGGACTGGACCCTACACCCGAGTCGTTGTTCCTCAATACTAACATACACGTATCCGTTATAATAAGAAATTACAAACTATTGTTGCTGAGGATCCTTCAGGATCAAAAACAAAAGAAAAAGCGGTTCAAACCGGTATGAGAAAGTTTTTAGTGGATAAGACAGAGATTAAAACATAAGACGATCTAGGAGGGGATCGAGGCGGGGGGGTGGAGGGGGGGTTCAGGGGATCAGAACGGAATAATTCGATTAAATAACTTTTTCGGTCGGATAAAAACACACCAGGAGTAGGGAGAACTCTAAAATCGTGAAAATTTCTATGCTAGAGGGTTTAGAATTATGTGTGGAATACATGGTTACATTTTGCGCGTCGATATCCCTACCACCCTGTATGCATAACACAAATGACTCCTAAATTTGAAAAAGTAGTAGTACGAAGTTACTCATATACAGCTCTTGCATATATGATAACATACCATATATATTATTATTATTATTTATTTATTTATTTATTATATGTTCACATCATGCAAAAAAAGTTACAAACTAAGCCCCACAAAACCGTAGTAATGGTATTTGGTATGGTGGTATTTCCATATATAACAGAGCATATATATTTCCAGCAGATTTAAATGCATCCCACTATGCACTATAGGTTAACTTAGAACATAGAAGTAAGAAACTAAAGAACTGCTCCCTGCAGAAGCCTTCATCGCACAGCTTGGTTCATTTTAACTTTAATTAATATACTCCTTTGTTTCACCACCAATACGAGCTGTGTGGGGCGTAACTACAAGTATCGTCAGCCTCAAGATGTTATATACATCGACAAAATATAATTTATAGATCGGAATGCTGGGTCGAGAAAAAAAGATTGCATGCAGCGGAGATGAGAATGTTGAGATGGATAGGTGGAGTGCCAAAAATTGATAAAGTTATAAGGGGAAGTTTGAAAGTAGTGCCAGTGACAGAAAAGTTGAAGGGAAATCATTTGACTTGGTATGGGCATGTAATGAGGAGGGAGGAAACCATAGGAAACGCATATGACCAAAAGAGTGAGGACTGTAAAACATGAATGAAGATGGATGAAGAGGGAGAGGAAGGCCAAAGAAAATATGGATGGATTGTGTGACAAATGATGGAGGAGAAAAAGAGAATGGAGTAAATGATAGCGTGACAGTTGACAGGGGAGAATGGAAAAAGGAAACGTGTTGCGCCGACTACAAGTGACCTGGGACAAGGCAGGAAGATGATGATGAAAACTAGGTACAATCTTAGTTCCATAATATTGCATCAATGAGTATAGCCACAAAACATATTACAAATCGGATAGTTTATTGTAACTACACATTGATACAGTATTATGAACAGTAACTTTACACAATTCATTGAAAATGAATTCTTGTCGATGTATACATCTTTTTAAGGCTGACTGTACAGTCACGAGCATAAGTATGTATACACTTGGCTTTATTCAACGACGATTTTCTCCTTTAGTTTTGAATGAAATTTTATGTTATTACGAACAAAGTATTTTCGAACCCATAGGTTTGTGTAAAGTGTCGTATTTCAACGTTGCATTCGTTATTTCACGAAAAAAGCGCAATTAAAAGTTGCCAAGTGTTGACATATTAGTGCTCGTGACTGTACCTGCTTACAGACTGGTCTTGACTTCCACTGAGTTTACCAGCTTTATTTTCCTCATTCCTCCGCATTACATGCCCATACACGACAACCGATTTCCACACATCTTTTCTGTCACCGGTGCCACTTTCAGACTTCTTCTTATGTAAGTACTTATTTCTTAAGCTATCCATTCGCGTAATACCACACATCCTTCACTGCAAACTATAAAAATCAAAATGAGCTGCGTATTAATCATAGATAGTAGTTTATGTAAAGTGAGACCCGACACCAAATAACGGGACCAGAAACGGAAGAAAAAGAAATAGTTTATGTAAAGTCTGTTCACTTTGATCATAAATTCTCAGTGAGTTTTACTTAATAATTAACGTTCAAAAGTGCCTTAAAATGACCTACTTGAAATAAATTATTTGACTTTGTAGGTTGTGTGTTTACATGTCACATCATCAAAAGAATGATACAGTAAAAAATACATAAGTAATAGTTCCTATGAAATGATTCCTGATCATGAAATACTTCGTTTTTATTTGAATTTAATCTAGTGGAATAGTTCTGCGGATCTTCACTTAGCTACATTTTAAATTATCACACTAATATACCTACAAACAAACATGTGTAAAATTTGGCAAGGAGGTAGCTGACATCCTGGATTAACACATAGGCTTATCCCGATATTTCTACGGGTTCGAGTGTTATGCGGGTGAAACCACGGGGCGCAGCTAGTCATGAATAAAAAGTGAGCGTTTCAATTTCTCATATTTTTTCTATTCTTGCAACTCCTTAGTTTGCTTAATTAACAATGCAAAGGACATCATTCATTTCGTACCCAAAAGTTAAAGCCAGAAAACTATTGCTGGTTTATGGGAAATGACCTCTTAGACATTTTTTACTGTTACAACGACAGTCTGCCATTAACCCCCCGGCTGCTAATTGAGATTGAAAATGCCAAAAATCATATTTTTATAACAAGTTTATAGTTAAAACATGTTCAGGATTTTAATTTCAATTAAAAGTTGGTACTTATTTTTTTAATGTTATGCTTAAAACACTTGTTATAAAAATATGTTTTTTTGGCATTTTCAATCTCAAATAGCCGCCGGGGGGTTAATTTTAGACTTTCGCTGTAATAATAAAAAATGCTCAAGATATTATTTTCCGTAAGAAAATTGTACTTTTTTTCTGGCCGGCTCTTTTATTTTGACCGATTTCAAAAAAGGAGGAGGTTTCTCAATTCGACCGTATATATATATTTTTTTTTTTATGTGTGTTCACGGATAACTTCGTCGTTTATGAACCGATTCTGATTATTATTTTTATGTTGGAAAGGAGATATACCAAGGGTGGTCCCATGATAAGGAAACCAGGATCTGATGATAGCATCCCAGTGAAATCGAGGAGGACATTCGAAAATCGTAGGAGCGACTAGTGCGTTTGTTAATTTTTTCATTAAGTATTTTAAAGCACTACAATTTAATGAAGGCCTGGAGTCGATCTGATGATGGAGCCAAAAGACAGTCGAGGGGACTCCTCAACGATTTACAGCAGTTACCTTGTGTTTGGGCTTGATTAATTTGTATTGATGTGAACTTTACGCCTAGATGGGTTGTGACTGTCATTAGGGGTCTGATGATGAAGACGAAGGACAGTTAATGGAACTCCTCAACAGTTTACATTAGCTACCTTGTGTTTGGAATTAATTTTTTTTTTCATTATTTGAAAGGGTATACTCTCAAAGTGGTCCCATTATCATCAAGTTGGAATCTGATGAGAAGATCCCATGGAAGTCGAGGGAAACCCTCAAATTTTATAGGCAAACCTATAGCGATTTGGGTATTTTTAAAGTAACTTGAGCATTTGCTCTTGGAAATCATCATTTGGTAAAGTGGAGCTGATGATGAAGACCACAGATGGCCATTGGAACTACCTACTCAATGACAAATATTTCACGGGTTGCGATTCGATTACTTTAATATGGTTGCTAAGCAATTTATGCTCGTCACAATGCGTATGGTGAGTGATTGTTGAGGAGTTCTCCTGGTTCTTACCGGGAGAACTCCTCAACAATTAACGTCCCAGCATCGGGAAAAGCAATATTTTGTAAAAGGTGATGAACAGTTGGCATTAGGCTATTGTAACTTAGATAAATTACAAACTGACCAACTAAAAAGTGAAAAATAAAAACATTTTTACACAAAAACAAAACCGACTTCCAAAAAAAACACTACAAATTGAAAAATAACTTTAATTTCGGAAGTCGGTGTCAATCAACGAAAATGGGTAACCAAAGACACCGACTTCCGAAATTAAAGTTATTTTTCAATTTGTAGTGTTTTTTTTTTGGAAGTCGGTTTTGTTTTTGTGTAAAAATGTTTTTTTGGGTATAAAATGATCGACACTTGAATGATGTCCTTACAAATTCCACTTATACTTAACAGTTTAGGTCGAGATTAATCTTCAACTCAAGCAGGCATACCAATTGTAGAGATGCCAATTTGCATGATTAAACGCTAATAGCTAGGAAGGTAAGCCATTTACTAATATTATGCATAGCAATTAAGACGATTAGGTAGCAGGTAGGTACCTCAAAGGCGGATTGTTACCGGGTACAGAATAAGCCGGGTAGATATATTTATGTAACTAGGGTGTGGCAGAGGGCTGTATGGACTGTGTTTTTGAAGTTGGTAGAAGAGCTTCGCCATATTATAAAACCGAACGTAATTTCGGATCTCATTTTCAGCGAGCTTCATTTTGGCGAACGTTCGTTCGGTGAGTGTGCCCAAGAACTCCACTACCTCATTCCACCAGCCCCCTTCTACCTTCGGACATCAAGACTCACTGCATCCCTACCTAGTTGATATTCCACCAATTCGCACTAAGCGTTTTCAAATGTCCTTTATAATGCGCACAGCAAAAGAGTGGAACTCTCTGCCTGCGTCTGTGTTTCCGAGCGCATACAACCCGAATCTAATCTCTTCAAAGTAAGAGTGAACAGGCTTCTTCTGGGTAAGCTCATTCCATCGTCGACTTTGTCTCTGTCACCTCTGACATAGGTCAGAGGTTTTTTTATTTGGAATGGGTTTGCTCTTGACTCTAGTATAGACTAGAGTCAAGAGCAAACCCATTCCAAATAAAAAAAAAAAACGTAATTTCGGAGACTCGTTTTCAGCGAGCTTCATACGCTCACCTATTCTGTAAAAACCTGTCTCTAGCTGTCAATAGTATTAATGCCTACCATCAAGATTACCAGCTCATTTAAGTTTTCAAGGTCAAATTTTTACAAATTATGGTGATACCTTTAAGTGATAGAGATGTTATGTTTATGATTTTGTTGGATTTAATGTTCTTTTTTAACCGACTTCAAAAAAGGAGGAGGTTTCTCAATTCGACCGTTATACATATATATATATATTTTATGTTTGTTCGCGGATAACTTCGTCGTTTATGAACCGATTTTGATTATTCTTTTTTTGTTGGAAAGGAGATATGCCAAGGGTGGTCCCATGATAAGGAAACCAGGATTTGTTGATGGCATCCTAGTGAAATCGAGGGGAACATTCAAAAATCGTAGGAGCGACTAGTGCGTTTGTTATTTTTTTCATTAAGTATTTTAAAGCACTAGAATTTTAATGAAGGCCTGGAGTCGATCTGATGATGATTTCCGAGAGCAAATGCTCAAGTTACTTTAAAAAATACCCAAATAGGTTGCCTATAAGATTTGAGGGTTTCCCTCGATTTCCATGGAATCCTCTCATCAGATTCCAACTTGATGATAATGGGACCACCTCGAGAGTATACCCTTTCAAATAAAAAAAGAACTTTTGGAATCGGTCCAGCCGTCTTCGAGTAATCGGTGAACATACACAAGGTACCTACTGTAAACTGTTGAGGAGTTCCCTTAACTGTCCTTCGTCTTCATCATCAGACCCCTAATGACAGTCGCAACCCATCTAGGTGTAAAGTTCACATCAATACAAATTAATCAAGCCCAAACACAAGGTAACTGCTGTAAATCGTTGAGGAGTCCCCTCGACTGTCTTTCGGCTCCATCATTGGATCGAGTCCAGGCCTTCATCAAATTGTAGTGCTTTAAAATACTTAATGAAAAAATTAACAAACGCACTAGTCGCTCCTACGATTTTCGAAAGTTCCCCTCAATTTCACTGGGATGCCATCGTTAGATCTCTTAATATTCACAACACAACTTTTTGAAAATATTGATAACAGACAACAGACAGACGCGGTATACACTGACTTTCAAAAGGCATTCGATAAAGTGGATCACAGATTGCTGCTGAATAAAATTGCGTACAATGGTATCAGAGGGGATCTCCTCCGTTGGTTTGTCTCATATATAACCAATAGAACCCAAAAGGTTGTGATCAATGGCTTCGAGTCTAATTGTATTCAAGTTACATCAGGAGTTCCTCAAGGCTCAATTTTAGGACCTTTATTACTTATACTATTCATAAATGACATAAAATATTGCTTTCAAAATTCAAAATTTCTATTATACGCTGACGACTTAAAAGTTTTTAAACAAATTTCAAATGAACAAGACTGTGTTGAATTCCAACGTGATCTTGATCGTTTCTCAGACTATTGCTCTTATAATAAACTCTACCTTAGCTTGCCTAAGTGTCATAGTATAACGTTCACTAAAAAGAAAAATATCATACATTTCAATTACAAACTTGCTAATAGTGTTATTAATAAAGTTAGCAATCTTCGTGATCTTGGTGTGCAGCTGGACTCAAAACTTCATCTTGATATTCATGTAGAAAAAATTGTCAATAAGGCATATCAGATGTTTGGATTTGTAATGAGAGCATCCAGAGATTTCCATCGTCCCTCCACCTTCTTGCATCTGTATAAGTCCATAATTAGGCCGCAATTAGAATACGCAGTTCCGATCTGGAATCCCTACTATGCGAAATATGTCGAAATTATCGAATTAGTCCAACGCAAGTACCTTCGTGCTATGCAATTTAGATGTTTTCGAAAGAAAAAATCTTACCAATCACTTCTTAAACAATACGACCTGCTTACTTTACAGTCAAGACGCGTTCTCCTTGAGACAATGACGTTATTCAGTGTATGCCGAAACAAGTTTGATTGCCCTGACTTGGTGTCTGGTTTGTGTTACCTGGTTCCTCGAACAGTACATGGACGGGAGGTACGCACCAGGCGACTGTTTGCTACTAGCTTTTGTAGATCCAATGCTGGTAAGCGTTCGCCGCTATACCGCTTAGTCGATACATACAATGCGCGTTTTGGTGCAATAGACATACTATTCCTAAGCAGATACAAATTCAAAAATGATATAATTAAAATTCTTAAGGATCGGCAGTAGGCTCCATAGGTTTTACACAATGTAGGTATCATTGTTAATAGGATGGGGATATAATATGATGGGATATAAGATGGATAGAATATTTTTTCTTTCTTTTTTTTTTTGGTTTATCTTTATCTTTTTTTTAATTTGTCTTTTTTTTTTTTTACATCTTTCTCTGTCATGTAGCAGGCCTAACTCAATAGTTAGCCCTGCTACATAACAGCTTGTTTCTTGTTTTTTTGTTTTTTATATGCTACAGTAATCTGTGGAAAATGTTGTGGGTAGTATATTTGTTAAGCTTAATTTTAAGACAACACTGTTTATACTTAATATACTACTGTTTGTTTTCCCAAATGTGATAAATAAATAAATAAATAGATCCTGGTTTCCTTATCATGGGACTACCCTTGGCATATCCCCGTTCTAACAAAAAAAGAATAAATAAAATCGGTTTATAAACGACGAAGTTATCCGCGAACAAACATAAAAAAAAAATATTCTTTAATGCGTCGGAAAAATAGTGGCTATCATAATTGTCCCTAAAGAACGCATGTAATCGCATCATTTAATTAAGTATTAAAATACTTGTTTCGGTTGTTTTGCTGTTAGATAAGTAAAAGCAATAGGCTACCGATAACACTATGCTGACTGCCGAAATGCATGCTGATTTCCCAACGGCTCAAACCACTGAATATAAACAGATATTCACTCAGTTATGCATGACTCTTCCCGATACAATACTGTGCCTAATTCGACCAAACCTACCACACACTACCGTGACAAGACATGGAAAACACATAAAATAACATTACGCCTTGTTTCTCCGAAGGGTTAGGCAGAAGTGTAAATTACACCCACATTTAGCCAGTTATGTTTAAATCCTATGTAATAGGGGTCGAACCTCTTGCCACCAACTGGGCACAAATCCAGGCTGCTACTGAGAAATCCCAGAGGGAAAAACCCAATAACACTTTGCTCAACCTGGGAATCGAACTCAGGACCTCATGCTAGTAGTAGTAGTAGTGCTTGCGACCACTAGACTAACAAGGTAGGCATGCAAGACACGTCACAAAATTCGTGACACTTGTCATGAAATAACACCACGAACGACGAAGAACGGCTGGACCGATTTTGATGAGCGTTGATTTGTTCGATTCGTCTACGCCCCGAATAGCAGAATGACTATTAAGACATGGGAAAATTTAAATTAATTATACATTCGTTTTTATTGAATCTGAGGCGGTACACGTACAAAGTTCGCTAGGTCAGCTAGTTGTGATGAATAAACCAAGCTTGTATATTGCGTACACAACAAGCTACTTGTCAATAAACGAATCTCAACATAATAGTACCTCCATCCTATTAAAACCCATCGCATTATTGACCATGTACTCAGACGAGTACAATCGAAATCGTGGATATTGCGTCCCGGTGATTCGTACGGCAGTCGCGTTTCTTTTGTTGCCGGCTCGTCCGTCACGCGCCCGGACCGGATCGATCCTCGAGTATCTTTGTTGAAAATTGAAAGGACGCAACAAGAATAGTTAGCTTTTTCGGTATTGCGATGCTTACTAGGTATGTATTCTCCTCTCTGTATGATATAGGTACTTGTATGTAGCAGCTTCTGAAATACATAAAGTGCTCCAGACCGAATTTCGGTCATGGCGACCAATCTATGGGGAGATATTTGTAGTGCACAAGCGTATGCGCAGTCACAGGTACACTCTCTTCCCTCAGTTTCATAGTCCGATGGAAAGGCAATCCGACACGACCGGAGAGAGACCAGGCGCAGGGCCAACGGCTTAACTTTTAACTTAATTTAACTCAAGAGCAAACCCATTTTTTTAAAAAAAACTTGCTTTCCGAGACATGGGGGTATCACACCGCCAACTTCCAAACTC
Organism: Mesoligia furuncula; assembly: GCA_916614155.1. Lineage (NCBI taxonomy): Eukaryota > Metazoa > Arthropoda > Insecta > Lepidoptera > Noctuidae > Mesoligia > Mesoligia furuncula. Next base: position 8,372,978 of record OU744793.1, on the reverse strand, counting down.
CGGGCTGTTACTAAGAAATTCCAAATGGGAAAACCCAATAACACTTTGCCTGACCCGGGAATCGAACCCAGGACCCCACACCCCACACTCAACAGTCGCGCTTGCGACCACGAGACCAATGGAGCAGTCAGTAAGAAATACATAAGGTCTATTCAAATCCTAGTTTCCAATAGATGTTATTTTTTACTTAAACAAATATCAGCTGTATGAATTATGTTGATTTTAGAATAATTAGTACTATGTAAAAGTCATAAAAAATTAAACTTGTAGCGCTAACTGAACTTTATTTTTCAAAATACTCAGAAGGTTATTTTTCCAAATACTCATATTTGTGTACATGTTTGCAAACTAAATTGCGAACGCAGATTAGGTACATTTGCTCCACGAAGATGACTATTGAAATAATAATGACACGATTTATTAAGTCATTTAACTAACACAAACACAGTGCTATCTGACTTAATGATTGGAAAAAATCTTACTTGATAAGTTCGGATTGATGGTACGGATCTATCTATTGTGCAACCTCTCACACAACTACTCATACGGCTTCTTTGGACAGTCAGTTAGCGGATTCGGACCGGATTCAGATCGGATGCAGTGTGCAAACGCCTTAAGGGGCTTACATGACCTAAAGCGTGGTCACTGTCGGACTCCATGGAAAAGAAAGAGAAGCGCGATGACACAACCCTGGTAATTTATTGCATAATACGAAGCAATTATTTAACTACAAAAATTCAGTGGTTTGGACAAAAAAAAAATAAAACACTAGTATTTTACTGTTGCTTGTAGAATAATCTGACAAAAAATCTGAATGATTGTAAGTATGTTAGATATGGTTTCTATTGTAAAAAGAAAGTTTTTAGAGGTATCTTCATGTTTTTTTTTATCGTATCAAATTAGTTGTATTATGTTTTCAACACACTATCTACCTAGCAAATACCCTGAAGAATATCATATATTTTTTTGATTTTGCTTACTGTAGTCCATCATATACTTTGCGTTTTTTGTGTTTAGGTCCTGTAAGCCCCTTAAGTATCTGTAAAATGAAAAATTAACACTATCTTAAGATCACGCTTATAATCCCTAAAAGGTTGAGCAGAGGTGTATAGTAAAAGCTTGAAGACAAAAACTGTCTCAAGAAACATATTACAGTTACAAACTGCACCCTAATTGCGTAACATATTTTCAATCAAAATCTAAATGATTTTGACATATATTCCTAATCCACTGCTTCATATGTTCGAATAATATGTCTGCTCAACAAAATAAATAACGCAATGAATATTGTTGAACAGTCAAAATGGAAGCCATTGCTAGTGTTAGTGTGTTACCCCGCTTGTCGTTATCTCGAAGGAGCGATTAGCGTTCTATAAGGCTAAAAGCTTAGAGTAAGAAAGCTATAGAGCATCGGGTAGCGTGGCCACACATGAGACAAAAAGTAACTTAACGAACATAGGCTACATGAGTAGCTGCCTTGAAAAAACTGGCACGCACTGAGAGACGGAAATAGTATAGCTTTATCCTTTTCTGTTACTTATAATAACTCAATACTTTATCCCTTTCTTGTGGAAATGAAATGGTGATACCCGCCGTCTATACTTTTCTTTGTCTAAGGCTAAAAGCTACAAGCTTCGTGACTCGACTGAATCTAACTTATTTAATCTGCGCCTGAACCAAGTTTAATGAAATAAACAGCAATCAGAAAGTCAATCTTACACTGACGGTTCGTAAGTCTACACTCACTGCATTGGTCGGGTTGTCTGCATGTGGGATACTAATTTGGTCTAAACTTTTAATTGTGCCGATGTCGTGACGACCAATGGGTGACTGCGGAAGATACCATAATTATTTTACATTTTGCGTTCTCTCTAGCAATGACCTCATTAAGTACACCGTAATTCCATGCTCTTTAAAGACATTCGTTATGATTTGATGCTTGTCAAAAATCAAACTATTTTTATTGTCAGTCAGTAATAAATAATAACAGCCGCACAAGTCGATCGAGGTTAAGCTATGCTTGCCGAGGTTGGTCTGTGGATGGGTGACCATCTTTACATAGCGAGATCCCTCGTGCCTCGGAAAGCACGTTAAGCCGTTGGTCCTGGCTGTCATTAGTGGATCTTTGACAGTCGTTACGGGTAGTCAGAAGCCCGAAAGTCTTACAACCAGTCTTACTAAAAGGGGTATCTCTACCCAGTAACTGGGTTGTGGAGGTCAGCCGCTCCATGTAAAATACTGGTATTCAGCTGCATCCGGTTAGAGTGGAAGCCGACCCGAACATAGTTGGGAAAAGGCTAGGTAGATAATGAAGTAAAGATACCAACAGGGGTACAAAAAACTGTCTAATTAAAATTTTACTCTTGTAAGCTCTAAGCACTGGTTCAAACGAACATCAAAAAGAAGCCATGCTGGCCCTTTACGGGGACACAGTATTGTTATAAAGCCATTAGCGAATGATGGATTGAATGGAATATTGTTCTACTAAAGGCAAAAATAATCTACTTACTTATATCCATTCGAAAGAAAAACGATAAAAGATATTACTGAGTTCAACTGAAGTTCGTTACCTAGTCGCCTTTATATTTACGTGACTGCTTAACTGTATAGCGCTTCGTGTCTTTCTTGTTTTCTGTTGCCATGCGAAAAAATGTTACGATTATTTTCCATATTCTCTAAAAAAGGATATTGTTTCGTATTCGTAAGTAGGTACGTACCTTGGTATCTTCGGATTACTGTTTAGTTAAACTTTTTGACATTTGGCATAGAGTTGAATTTTTTTTTTAAAAAGGCAGGTGCTCCTAAACTTTTGACTGCCTAGGTGTTGCACTTTTGTATGAAACAGCAGATGTTTTGACATTAAATAAAAATTAAACTAAATATTTGTTTATTTATGGCAACTAGGCCGACTTGTTAGTAACATTGTTCTTAAAAACTATTGTTAGTAAACAAACACAGAAAGAAAAATAAAATTGTAAGATGACTGTGTATTGCAAATAAATCTAATAAATAAAAATAAAAAAAAACACTCATTCATTTTTTTGTCCTCGTTTATAAATTGACGTTAGTGAATCTAAAAAAAATTAACGTTAGTGAATCTAGAATCATGTAGGGTACCTACTAAATTCATGGCAACATTTTGCGCGTCAACGTTGTTCTTTGCACCCTGTATAAAGTCACAATCATTGTTATAACAAAGTGTAATGCTGCCATCTTAGCATTTACAACGCGGTCACATTAACTCGACGCATCTCTGAAATGCGAGGCCCGCATTCCTTAGCTCGCCCAGCAAGTGTTAGGCCTTTGGTCTTTGTTACCGATACGCGTGTCGATAATTTGGCTAGTTTTCTGTTGTTGTTTTAATTATATTTTTTATTAGATATATTACCAAAAAACTAAAATGACGTCATCAACGCCAAGCGTCGAGTTAATTTGACCGCGTTGTACATTTGTTAATATTACGATTACGGCTTTAAACATAAAATAAATGGTGGCGCCTAACACCAATTACTTGGGCGGAAATATAAAATTGTTTGCGTTTATCCCAGACGCAGGGAGCTGGATCAATTAAATAGTGGACTGTATAATGCGGGGGTGAAAAGTACGTGGGTAGGTCTGACCTTGCAAAATACGACACGAATTAGGACGACGAAAATTGTACATGGACAAAGGAATTTGGCAGGAAAATGCAACACCACTGACCTGTAGATTCACCATCAATCCTCCACGTCGGCCGGCAGAAGGTTCGACTTGCTGGATCAGGGGGCATCGCACGAGAGGTCGTACAGACGCCTTTCACGGCACAAACACGCACTTTTCGTAGTGTTCCAGATAATAGTTCGTAAATGCTTCGCAACAGTTCGCAACCGTAAATTGGCAATTAATTAACAAGGGAGCATTGTCATGGACCACTGCTCACGCGGGCGGCGAATAGCCACATCATAAAAATACAAAAACCCCTTTCAATATGGTATGAAAAGTCGTTCCACTCCCACGTTCCCTTTATTATAAATACTTTCAATAAAATGTTTCAATCTCCGATGCGATACATAAAGGCTGCGAGTATTGAACGATACGGTTGCACCTTTCAAACGAGGCTCAAAGGTTTACAGGGCTGTCACTTACTCGTAATGCTCATAATTGATAATCCAGTAGTACAACGTGTTTTATGTAGGGAGGTCGGACCTTTTTGATTCGGCGTGTAAGACCATCAACATAAGTTAGAAAAAAAAAATGGGTATCATATTCCGGTCACCGAGAGTAAAAATCTCACCTTGAAAACTTAGGTGAAGTGAGTTTGTTTTTGCTAGGAATTGACACTAGTGACAGCTCACTCCACGCTCACTTCACCTAAGTTTTCACGGTGAGATTTTTACACAATAGCACCGCTGACACCTGTCAGTTGGACACGATTCGGAACTAATCACACTAATATTATAAAGGCGAAAGTTTGTGAGTGTGTGTGTGTGTGTGTTTATATGTTTGTTACTTCTTCACGCTCAAACGGCTGGACCAATTTTAATAAAATTTTGTATGGAGGTAGCTGACACCCTGGATTAACATATAGGCTACTTCTTATCCCGATATCCCTACGGAATCGACAATTACGCGGGTGAAACCGCGGAGCGCAGCTAGATAAAACACGTATTCTTACTACTTAAATACTTTCTAAGAGTTTGCAGTCCGTCCACATATTTTACCTCTGCTCTTGCATCACAATGATATTTAGTGTCGGTTTTAAGTTTCCGTACCCAAAGGGTAAAACCGGGACCCTATTACTAAGGTTCCACTGTCCGTCTGTCACCAGGCTGTATCTCATGAACCGTGATAGCAAGATAGTTGAAATTTTCACAGATGATGTATTTCTGTTGCCGCTAAAACAACAAATACTAAAAACAGAACGAAAAAAATATTTAAGGGGGGCTCCCATACAACAAACGTGGTTTTTTCGGCGTTTTTGCCTTGAGGTACGGGACCCGTCGTGTGCGAGTCCGACTCTTACTGGGCCAGTTTTTTTATGGTTGCTGTAAGATGTAAAATAACTATGAAAAAAACTGTATACAGGGTTACTTTTCAAAGACCTCCCAAATTTTTACATGGTGTTCTACCCATGAATATAAACAACTTTCACTATGGGACCAGCTCTGAAATCACGAAAAAAAAATCAGCTGTTTCATACATTTTGGTCAAGTAGGTATTGAAGCTTTGTATGAAACAGCAGATTTTTTTTTTGTGATTTCAGAGTTGGTCCCATAGTGAAAGTTGTTTATATTCATGGGTAAAACACCATGTAACAATTTGGATGGTCTTTGAAAAGTAACCCTGTATAACTGACAGGTATCAGGAACAAATTCTCTCATTATTCGTTGTATAATACCATCAGCTGGATTTATCGAAATATTTAACGATTCAATTGAATCTTTGCTATGGTGCTGCGTCGTATCTTTGATTCTTGCTCATCACAATTTATAAACGTAGGTACTTGTAAGACTAGCCGCTGTAGATATACAAGCACACAATATACTAATAAAGGGGCTATTAAAAGTATTAGTAATTAAAGGTTTACCGCTGGCCCGGAGCATAAAGGGCTAAGGAAGGAACACGGGTGGGTATTATAGTCACTAAGAGTCTGACACTCCCTTCCGCTCCACCCAGAGCGGGAGGGGTCATTTGATGATTTCCTACCCGCAAAAAAAGGGGGCTATTAAATCATAGATATAAGTTATTCAAAATCAATCCACACCAATAACTACATATAGATGTTATGTTACAGTTCAATCAATCCCAGCATTTCAATCCGCCTCTCCTGCATGTTCAAATTACTTGCATTGACTGACTGTACATAAGTATAGGTTAGGTTATGGTATAGACTGTGGCAGTATTAACACAGTAGGTGTATTGCAAATGTCAGTAACACGGGGTGAATGACATGCAATCTATTGTTTGACACCGCCCTCGATTGATACTGGCAGGTAATCCGCTTTGGCGTGGTTTTGGTGGAGTAAATACTGTATGGTTTGGAATTATTACAGCGTAAATGGAAATGCTGTTCAAATAAGCCAAATGTTTTCCACCCGTGGGTCGAAAACATTTGGCGTATTCGTCGTTCAATATCGATCTCCAATTCCGCCAATTGTTACACCACACTTAAATCCACAAACAAAATTACCAAGAGCATCTTTGATTGAATTTAAAGTCATTTCAGAAACCACCAATTCAACAATTAGTAAACACTAATCCAATTACCTACTACTAAATTAATTCATCTCAAGCACGAGCAACATGAAGCTACAATCAAATATTTAAACTTACTGCAAAGCGCGCGTACATTGCCGAATCTCTTGGCAATATCTCTGCATCACATGCTTTCCAATCCTCACTGAACACTTAACTCATTTACAAACTCGCTGCAACCGCGTCTAGACGTAAGCTTCCGTGTAGTTACGAGACTTACAAAGCTTAAGCTCCATATTAGTCCCCCACTCGCAGACAGACGAAACGAGTACTAGCATCCCGAGAGGGATGGCGGGCTCAAAGGGGGTGAGAAGGGGGCAAGCCCGGGCAACAGGTGCCCGGAGCGTTGCCAAGCAGCCCCCTACTAAATCAAACTTCAACAATATCACCGTTCACAATTTCCTCCTACATTGAGCCAAGCGGCCGTGCGTACGCATTCGCACTTGATTAACAACGAGCAATGGACTGTGTTTGATTCGACTCGCTCGACAACCATCACTAATTTAGGGAATGGCTGTTGTAATAAAAATACCCTGCAATGTTGTGTAAATTAACAGACGTAGATACAGTTCCGAGCCAATTAGGGTACAATATTAAAATCTCGGTTTACGACTCTCGGTTAATTTAATATCGTTTATTAAATGAATTTCATGAAGCTTTGTGTAATTAAATTATCTCTCGTGTTTTATTACACAAGTTATTATGCACAATTTGTTGAACAATGAAAGAAAGAAAGAAAGAAAAAGTATTTATTGCGACTCGTACAGGAAGATCACAAACTAAACTAAACACAGTCAAATAAAAATCCAAGTAATATAAAAAAAAAGAACGGAATGGTTTGTAGTTAGCAGGTAAATGGATGTTGGTAGGTAATTAAATACTAATTAATGCTGTTATTAAATCTGAGTTACATTTTTACTCAAGCTGAGCTCTAATTGGTTTAACATCATATTAACAAGCAATAATTAGTCGAGGGCTATCACATCGCACCGAACCGCATTTTATCGCTGTTTCATGTTTATTATTATAATATACTTGTATATATTTATTTACATTAGTGTAGCGGTATCTACAACGTGTCATACTGACGTCACGCAAAATCCTGCATCGCGCAAGCAGAGTTTACCGCGCAACTAGCATAGATACAACGGCCCGACATGAATCATCGGGCAGTTGCCCGCCAGACACAACACCCGTCTGGTCGGAGGATCCTCCCTTTTCTATAGAGTATGAGTGAACTTTACACCTTGTTCCTCATACCTCTTTAATAGCACAAATATACTTATGTATTTATTGTATTATGTAAATGGTACACCACAGACTACCTACAGCATTTGTCTCTCCTTACCCTTTTTAATCCATCCAAAGGTTGTCTTTAAAAGATCGCTCTTAGCGATAAGACCGCCCATTGTGGCACCCTTTGTAAAATGTATATATTTAAGTCTGTTATTTATATGTTGTACACAATATGGAGTAAGCATTCTATTCTATTCTATATCCCACAACAACAAACATAAAGTAAAACTTTTGTCCCAGTAATGAATCTAGGTGAACAGCCGTTTACTTATGCAAAATCAATATTTCAAGACATAAGAACATGCTATGTTCGATGTCATCGTTCCAAGAAATTATACTTTTACAACCAACAGGGCAGAGTAATAATATACTCGTGTTTGATCTGTTCCAAAAGTCTTCTTCTATTAGTGCCGAAGTACTAAGTACTTCTTCGATATTTTAAATTGTTTGAGCGCCCAGTAGGTGGCCACGTTGGTTGCGGCATCAGTGGCATTCTTCAGGTCATCAAAGGTGCAGGTAAACAAGCACTTAGGGCACTCCAGCAAGTGGGACATTGTTCCAAAAGTATCTGATGAAATTTTAAACAACAGAAACCTACCTATAGATGCCAATTTGTAATGTTAAAGTTGAATGCTTTGATTCGATTTCTTAAGAAATTCTAATTTTATATCACATCAAAGATTTTTGCCATTTGTCAATTGAGGTTAATTTTGTGAGATGAATTTTCGTCGATGATTTTTAGGGTTTCGTACCTCAAAAGGAAAAACGGAACCCGTATAAGATCACGTCGTTGTTCGTCTGTCAATAGCTTTTTCCTAAGGAACGTATAGAGTTATCAAGTTGAAATTAATATCAAATGCAATCCCTTGAAGCAACGAAAAAATAAACTTCGAAGTCAACCCAATCAAAAGACACGGGTGTTTGTGTTCCATTTATACCTCATATTTCGACATTCGCAAGGGAATCAAAACCTATTCGGTACTTCCCGTTGACCTAGAATTATGATACTTGGCAAGAAGCAATGTCATTTTACAGTTTACAGTTTTCTGTAAATTCGTACCTACAAATCTGTACGGAACCTTCGGTGCGCGAGTCCGACTCGCACTTAACCGGTTGTTTTCAATTACAATTTAATAATGCTTTCTTTCTTTGCTTGCTTCCCCTTTTGGGGGAGGCCTATGTCCAGCAGTGGACGTCTTTCGGCTGAAATGATGATGATGATGAATGCTTTCTAAACAATAATAGTTGGATACAGTGGTAGGACATAAAGTTGAAACCTTCTAAATACAGAGGAACGTGTTACTAATTATTTTTAGGGAGTGATTGCGTAAGAATTTATCCTGAATAGACTTTGTTTCCACTTTTATCAGATACTTTTGGAACAGTCTATAGAAATTATGTGAGAATAAAGAAAATATATAAAACTATTTCGGGTCTTTGAAAAGCTCTTTCATGAAGTAACTCCAACGAATGCTTTTGTCGGTGAAAAGCTTTGAAAAGGGTCACACTCGAACTTTATCAACGGGGAAATAATTCGGGGAAAATTGGACAAGCTTACGGCCGATACCTATTGTGGTACCTCTTATGTGAAGTGTACTTTCTCGATGGTCTCATTAAGTAAACAAAAATAGAGTACTGAGATTTCAATTTTGAGTTTGAATGGGTTTTGATCAAAGCCATACCTTATGGCCCACTTACACCACGAATCAATAAATGAATTTAGCGTTAAACATTGAGGATGATAGAGACCGAATGATATTTTAAATGGCTACATTTAAAATATCATTCGGTCTCTATCATCCTCAAACGATTGACTGAAACAAAACAGTTTGGATTCTGATCTTCTTATCTATTTACAAAAAAATTATTGTTTGGACAAAAAAATGAAAACAATAGTGCTTTAGTATGTTGCTTGTAGAATAATCTGACAAAAAATCAGAATTATTGTATGTATATTGTAAAAATAAAGTTTTTAAAGGTATCTTCATGATTTTTTCAATCGTATCAAATGAGTTGTATTATGTTTTCAGCACACTATCTACCTAGCATAATTATATCCTGAAGAATATCATATATTTTCCTGATTTTGTTTACTGTAGTCGATCATATACTTTTATTGCTTCTAAAACTTGCATTTTTTGCGTTAGGTCCTGTTATCTTTAACTTAAAGTAGGTAGGTAGGTGATTGATGCCATAACTCCTAATTTTCGTACTGTTTGTTTACTAAATAGGATATGTTTCGAAAACACACTGTAGAGACACAATGTACAGACGCCAGAACATCGAGATTCAATAGATTTTCAACTTTATCGCCAAAGCATAAGGTTCAAAGTTAATTGGGAAAATTTGACAGTTTCGGGTAGCTTGATGTGCTGGCGTCTGTACGTATGTAGGAATGGGTAAGTAAAGATTTAGTTGAGTACACAATAGGACCTGTTGGTTTAATGTGGGTAGGATACACTGATGGATTGGTTACATTTTGATGGATATATCGGGGTGTATAGATAAGAATGGCGCTTGGATGATATGTTTTGTGTTCAAGGTGGTTTTGTAAGTAAACTAAGGTGAAAACGAAAAGAATTTAACATACTCAATGAACATCTCGTGCATTTTCCAAGGCTCTGAATAATAAATATGCATCAAATATTTAAAATCTGTGTGTCAAGCAAAAACGACATATCTTATACGTATTTTATATTTGTACTATATGACCCGCAAAACGTTGTTTTATCCTAATTTAAAAAAAAGACGAAAAAAGGTCGTCCAGGTTTCCCCGAATTTGAAAATTTTCTGGGAAACTTTTCCAATTATTCTTTCCATAAAAACTTAATTCGGACTATTCGAACATCGGTCCAGCCGTTCTCAATTGATGCGCTTGCCACTCGTAGATGTTTATTATGTGCATACAAAATGGACTTAAATATATCATGCGCCATTCGAAGAATAATCGGCCACAAGCGATTATTAACAACCGCACGGGTCGATAAATCAGGTTAAGCTACGCTTGCCGCGGTTGGTCTGTGGATGGGTGACCATCTTTACATATCAAGACGCCTCCGTGCCTCGGAAAGCACATTAAGCTGTTGGTCCCAGCTGTCATTCGTAGAACTTTGGCAGTCGCTACGGGTCGTCAGGTCAGAAGCCCGAAACTCTGACAACCATTCTTACCAAGGGTATTAGGTACCCAGTAACTGGATTGTAGAGGCCAGACAGGCAGTCGCTTCATGCAAAATCAGCTGCATCCAGTTAGACTGTAAGCCGACCCCAAATGAGTTGGGAAAAGGCTAGGCAGATGATGATGATGATTCGAAGAATAATTAAATTTTTGGATTCGAAATCATGGCAATAACTAAATATTTGCCGATTTCTAATTTCACAACTATTTAATAATTAAACATCAAGTCTATGGTACCGGAACCGCCTACACTAACCGCGGATCAATAAGTAATTTCTCTACGAACTGGTAACATAAAGGACACGACGGACAAAGTGACCACACCTTAAGAGAAACGTTCCTCAGCGATGATCTATTAAATAAAGGCCCGGTGTCTCAGCGGTGGTCCCAGCGGTAACGGACACGGGAATGAGGGTATTGATAATAATGTTGATGAAGAGCTTTCTTGTCTGCGCGTAATAATACGCCGCGACCTGTTTATTTACTTTGCTGTCAACGTTGCGTGTAACTGTAATATGAAAGAGGCCTTACTAAAATGCATAAAAGTGTACGTTTTTAATAAATTTCCGGCTTTGGATCGCGATATAATCGCGCGCGACACAAAGGCATCGCTCGTTGCGTGACTTGCGGTGCCTTTGTGTCGCGCGCGATTTTATCGCGTGTCGCGCCTGTTTGAAGGAGCTATTAGATATGAAATCCTTTAGTTCTCTTAAAAATTAACTTTTAAACTCAATGTCAAATAACCGCTACAACTCATCGTCATCTGCCTAGCCTTTTCCCAACTAAGTTGAGACCGGCTTCCAGTTTAACCGGATGCAGCTGAATACCAGTACTTAACATGGAGCGACTGCATATCTTACCTCTACAACCCAGTTGCTGGGTAATGCGATACCCCTTGGTAAGACTGGTTGTCAGACTTTCGAGCTTCTGACTACCCGTAACGACTGTCAAAGATTCACAAATGACAGCCGGGACCGACCGCTTAACGTGCTTTCCAAGGCACGGAGGGTTCTCGGTATCTAAAGATGATCACCCATCCACAGACCATCTGCGGCAAGCGTTGCTTAACCTGATCGATCGAACTGTGCGGCTGTTATTATTTTGCCACGGGCCCCTCCTCCTAATAACCGCTACAACTTGCAAGTGAATTTCAAATTGTTGTTAAAAGGAAAACATAAAAAAATACATAATCATAACACCACGCCACGGTTAGGCAAAAGTATACCCATAGTACACCCACAACTAGTCAAGTCTAAGTCCTAGTTAATAGGGGGCGAGCCTATAGCCATTAACCGGGCACAAATCCAAAAACTCAATAACACTTTACCCAACCTGGGAATAAGACCCAGGACATCATGCTCAGCAGTAACTGTATTGCTTGCGACCACTAGGCTAACAAGGTAACAAGGAAGTATGAAACTGACTGATTCAAAATTGGCGGACGTGACTATAAGGTATAACAAATGAGGGGCAATTCTCGTAAATTTAAGAACGTTCACAGTCTCATCTTAGTCTCAATCTGTCAAAGATACCTCAAATTTCACTACATTTTGACAAGTTTTTGACATTTGTTTGTCGCTGAGATGACACTGCGTCTAGATTTTGAACGTTTAAGGGCTGATTTTTCAATCAACAGATAATTTTTATTCGTAGAATAAAATTGACATCTGATGATCTGACAGATTTTGTATGAAAGAACTGTCAATAATTCAAAATTATTCCTCTGATAAAATTATCTGGCGTTGGAAAAATCAGCTCTTAAATTAAGAGAATTTTGGCAGAGCTGATAATATAATGCGAGTGAACATTACGTTTATATCGTCTACCATGATCTCATTCCATTTCTTAGAAAAGTGTTGGTTTATGCCAAGCGACCAAGACTTTCCTGTTTAATGGCTAATAAAAGTGAGTCAGCGTAATGCAAGTAGAAAATTATATTCCAGAACTGCAGATGACGTTATTTAAAAATAAGTAGCACCGTCACTTTAATAAAAAAGTTAAATATTTATATAAAAATGAGACACGGTGGACTGACCGACATCGCCGCGTCGTCGCCCTCAGCCAGGGTCTGCAAATTCAATTAGGACGGAATAACGGCACTAATATAGTTAACGCTATTGGGGGTGGCGAATTATGTTAGAGTCAACATCTTGATAGCGGCGTATCAATGAACCGTTATAAATGCAATAAAGTCATTTGATTCTTAAATATTACATAATCTTAAATATTATTATTAGAGGGGCTCGTGGCTAAATAATGACAGCCGCACAGGTCGATAGATCATGTTAAGCTACGCTTGCCGCGGTTGGTCTGTGGATTGGTGACCACCCTTACATACCGTGACCCCTCCGTGCCTCGGAAAGCACATTAAGCCGTGGTCCCGGCTGTCATTCGTGGATTTTTGTCAGTCGTTACGGGTAGTCGGAAGCCCGAAAATCTAACAACAAGTCTTACCAAGGGGTATCGTACCCGGGTCAGCGGGATTGTCCGAAAGGGTTACCGCTGGCCCGGAACATAAAGGGCTAAGGAAGGAACACGGGTGGGTTTTAGTCAGTAAGAGTCTGACACTCCCTTCCGCTCCACCCAGAGCGGGAGGAGTCATTTGATGATTTCCCATTCGCAAAAATATAAAATAAAAAAGGGTATCGTATTACCCAGTAACTGGGTTGTGGAGGTCAGATAGACAGTCGCTCCATGAAAAATACTGGTATTCAGCTGCATCCGGTTAGATTGGAAGCCGACCCCACTATAGTTGGGAAAAGGCTAGGCAGATTATGATGATTCTCAAATATTACTTATTATTAGAGTCTATTTCTACACCAACTAAAACAAATTCAGCTGATCAGTTTGTTACCTTGTTAGAAAACTTATTGAAAGGACAAAAGGACTTGAAAAAAAGTATTTAATTTTTAAATAAACTGAAAAAATAGGTAGACAAACTGAAAATGTATCAGTAAAAAATGCAACTTTATTTTTTAAGGTAGGTTTTGCATACTGTTTAAATACGTCTGCCTTAAGTGGCAGTGGGCAGGGCACATTCCTCGCAGAACAGATGGCCGATGGCGCCGAAAGGTTCTGGAGTGGCGACCGCGTACCGGAAGACGTAGCGTTGGAAGGCCTCCCACAAGGTTGTCCGACGACCTTGTGAAGGCCGCAGGAACCCGTTGGATGCGAAAAGCACAGAACCGGTCGAAGTGGTTGGGGGAGGCCTATGTCCAGCAGTGGACGTCTTTCGACTGAAATGATGATGATGATGAATAAATAGGTATATAATAAACGTGGCAAAAAGAGTATGTAAGGATCATAGAGTGGCGTTCTGTAGTTACTTACTGCCTACCTCCATGTGAAGAAGGCGTTACTTTATGTGTGTATGAAAAAATATGTGGAACTAACCGCTCGCTTGCTTTCAATTGCAACAAAACCGTTGAACTTTGCTCATAAAATTTGTCAGTAGACACTCGGCGCGGCCGCCTTCATAATAACTTGATTTACAACCGATCCGAGTGGCCTAGCAAAATTTCGTTTACTGTTTTGTGTAGGTGACAAGATAAGGAACAAAGTTTTAAGACGTTTTTGGGTATGATATTCTATTCTGCTCGTACATTCTATTCTAACTAACTTATTAATAACTAGCTGACCCGACAGACGTGTCCTGTTTTTGATTCGAAAGACACGTGGCGCCATCTATTAACGTATTTTCCTCGGGAACAGCACTTTTTTTCGGGATGAAAGGTACCCTATGTCCGTTTCTGTACACCTGACATCGTATATGCAAAATTTCAGAATGATCGGTTCAGTGGTTTAGGCATGAAAAGGTAACAAACAAACTTACTTTCGCAAATATAATAGTTAGGATAGGATTGTTATTAACAGCAATATATATGCCACAGATTTATAGCCAATTCCTATAATTTACGGACCGTTATTAGTTGAAATTAACACTTTGTATCTTTACCAATAATGAAGCAAAGACCTCATAGCTTTGCATAGTAGACCCTCCCAAATGGAAGCAGCTATCACGGGTAAAATTAGGCTACGAATCTATTTATAAGCCCAGTTTCGCAATAAAATAAGCAAAATGATTCGTTTTTGTTTATAGAAACCGAGCATTAGTGGACTCAAACTCGTTCTCAAAGTTAACTTTATACTATTTACCTCCATACATATCTATACACTGTCAGTAATGCTTCAATTTAATAATCAAAGAGAAACCAAGACTTGCATGTCCTAACGGTTCGCAAAGTGAATTACTCTTGAGTTTACCGACGCGGCGACGATGACTCGTTCAGAAAGGAGAACCCAAGAGACGTTCCAATTTGTGTATCATGTGTATAACATGTTCACAACCAAATGAAGCATTGATCAGTTTTATTATTTTCGTAATGACACAGACAATTTATATACGTCTACGCCAGCACCTCAAGCTACCCGAAACTGTGAGATTTTCCCAATCAACTTTGAACCTTATGCATTAGCGATAAAGTTGAAATCTATTAAGGCGAAAGCGCCAGGGTAGCCCGCGAAATTCATTTTTTTTTACGTTTTTTGCAATTTGTTGGTCAGTATTAAGTTGTACGTTGATCAAAATATGATTCGCGGCCGTAAAAAATATGTATTTACAGAATTATAATCATTAAAGTCATCAACACAACTTCCTAAGACCAAGTAGGGATTACAAGAATTACTAATTCATGAAATCTTGACCTTTGGGGATTATACTAACTTAACAAGTTGTATTACTGATTGCCTGCCCGCGCTATTACTTCGTTTTCGCTTGGCGTTCTTTCTAACTTTTTCCTTCCTCTAGAATAGGGCTATCGAATCCAACGTAGTAGTTCCAGAGATTAACGCGTTCAAACAAACAAACTCTTCAGCTTGTAGTGGTATCTACAACGTCACAAGCGAACAACGCGTCATACTGACGTCACGCAAAATCCTGCATCTCGCAAGCAGAGTTTACCGTGTAACTAGCATAGATACAACGGCCACAACACCCGTCTGGTCGGAGGATCCTCCATTTTCTATAGAGTAGCTTTATAATTGTTATTGTATAGATAAAACCGAAAAATTACTAGAACCAGTGCAAACCACTGTTTAAAATCCATACTTTATAATATTATAAATGCGAAAGTGTGTTTGTCTGTCTGCTACCTCTTCACGTTTAAACCGCTAAACCGATTTAGATGAAATTAGGTTTAGAGATAGTCCCGGGAAAGGACATAGGATAGTTTTTATACCGATATTCCCATGGGATTGACACATATGCGTGTGAAACTGCTGGGCGCTGCTAGTTACAAATAAATTCGAAACTGCTTTCAAAGGAATAGCAACGGAACGAAAATATCGAACACCGACTGTTTCTCATCTGGCGGAAGGTGTAAAATTCGGCTAAAGGAAACTGTTCACTTTGATGTATAAAGTGATAAACGTTCTAATAAGCTTAACCTGTTATCAGAACGTAGAAATTGAAATGCAATTACAAAGTCAAGGCTGATATGTCAAAACATCACGCAAAATTTGTCAGCTTGGCTTGTTGATCTTTTTGGCCTAAAACCCAAATTGATGATCAGAGAGTGATTTATCACTTTCAAGATATTTTACTAATATACTGTTTAAAATGTTTTCCAAAATCTTTGAGAGGCCGGTTAAAACTGAAATTGGCCTGTAGTTATTAACACACTTTTTGTCTCCTGCTTTAAACACAGGGGTGACTACGGCTTTTTTAAGCAATTTAGAAAATATTCCTTTTATTAAACATAACTGAAAAATGTGAGTCAAGGGAGGGGCAATGACATATTTAAATCTTTTGAGTATGCTATTAGGTATGTCGTCACTTCCTATGGCACTAATTTCCTTTAATCCATCTATTATACTTATTACCTCACTAACATCTGTATCTAATAAGACAAATGAGTTTCGTGCTGCATATGTCTTAGTTTGGCTTTGAGTGGAAAAAGCTCTATTAACTTGTAAGGTTTTTTCTGCTAAGCTTTTTCCTACATTAATAAAGAATTTGTTAGCTTTATTTGCTGCTTCGGTAGGGCTTTGCTCCGAATTTCCATATAAGTTTACTGTTTTTACCTGCTTTCTGTAGTTACCTGTGATCATATTGGTTTTTTAGCTTTTTCAACAGAGTAGGTACGAGTATTACAGAAATTCCTATATAGTTTGTAAATACTCGAGAATAGTTCATTATCCGGTGCGTTTTTCGATTTTTGGTGTAGTTTATCTCTATGTCTGATACAGCGAACAAGTCCGGGCGTAATCCAAGGTTTAATATACTTTCTAGGTATGACTTTAGTAAATGTATTTTTTCTTATCGTAGATCGTAATAAATCGACAAAATATTGTAGAGAAACATTTGGATCATGTGAATTGTATGGCCTCCTACTGTGACGTCATAAAGAAAAAGGGCACAACTAACATTTTTTCCAAAATTGAGTAAAAAAACTGGCATTATGCGCCTTTTTTTCTGATTCCAAATATGTATATAAATCAATTTTGAAAAAAATGTTAGTTGTGTCCTTTTTCTTTATGACGGCAGTACTGTACGCTACAGGTAATGTGCGGATCCCTTGATTGTCCTAGTATTAGGTACTGAAAGTACCTAATACCTACCAGTCTTAAAAAAGCGGTTTCTTATGCTTGCTCAATGTATAGCACTACAGAACTACACTATGTACAACACTACTACAATATAGCACTACAGACACTACAGTTTGCTTGCTGTCCATATTAATTCAACGATACAACAGTAAACTACCTATTGTTACTAAAAGTACATACCAGTCTTAAAAAACTCTTTTACACGCTTGCTCCATGTGAGACATCAGCCCTACAGTATGCTCGCAGTCCATTTTCAATCATCGATACAATGGATTGATAAGAATGTTCATTTGACCAAGCAATTATTAGGTATATCAATAATTACAGTACCAAGCAAATTCACAATAACCTTAGCGTGCTCAATATTATACGTGTTTTTAGGGTTCCGTAAAAAAACGGAACCCTATTACTAAGACTTCGCTGTCTGTCCGTCTGTCCGTCTGTCCGTCTGTCCGTCTGTCCGTCTGTCTGTCTGTCTGTCACCAGGCTGTATCTCAAGAACCGCGATAGCTAGACAGTTGAAATTTTCACAAGTTATGTATTTCTGTTGCCGCTATAACAACAAATACTAAAAACAAAATAAATTAAATATTTAAGGGGGGCTCCCATACAACAAACGCGATTTTTTTGCCCTTTTTAGCTCGATATCAAAAATGGCAACAGGTAGGCACTTGAAATATTCACAAAATATTCAGTTGTATTTTAACTTTAATAATAAATAATAAAATTAAAATAAAATAAATATTTAAGGGGGGCTCCCATACAAGAAACATGTTTTTTTCGGCGTTTTTGCCTTGTGGTACGGAACCCTTCGTGTGCGAGTCCGACTCGCACTTGTTTATTTAAACTTTAAGTTCGTACTTTATTATAGAACTAGCTGACCGGACAAACGTTTTCCTCTCGAAATTTCAATAATTCATACAAAATTTCCATGGAAAATACACTTTCAGTTTCCCCGAATTTTCCAATTTTCCCGGAAACGTTTTAATTTTTCTTTTCGTAAAACCTGATTCGGACCATTACGAACATTTTAAAACAAAAATTTGCCAAATCAGTCCAGCCGTTCTGGAGCCGTATTCTCTATGACACAGTGAACGAAACCACGCGAAATTAACCCAAGAACTAAGTAGTTCCAAGAGACCAAGTACCAAGAGAATTCACGTGGTTTCGAAGTAAGAAATCATTATGTGGTCATGTAGAATTAGGGTCCTGAAGTCATGGGCTTACCAACGAACAGCATATTTTCATTTATATTAAACTAGCTGCGCCCGGTGGTTTCACCCGCATAAGTTTCGATCCCGTGGGAATATCGGGATAAAAAGTAGCTTATTTGTTAATCCAGGGTGTCAGCTACCTCCATACAAAATTTTATCAAAATTGGTCCTGCCGTTTAACCGTGAAGAAGTAACGAACATATATATAAACACTACACACTCACACTCACACACACACCCCCCCACACACACTCACACACACTCACGAACTTTTGCCTTTATAATATTAGTGTGTCTATCACACTAATATTATAAAGGCAAAAGTTCTAGCTTCTGCCAGGGACTTCGTCCGTGTGAAATTTCTTGAACGTCGCATCACTTCGTTTTCGCTTAGCGTTGTTTCAGACTTTATTTCTTCTTGCTCAGCTCCCAAGGGTCCTAGCGTGCTGTTAAATAGCCTGAAGAACTGGAAGAAATCCGACTGGTAGTTCCAGAGATTAGCGTGTTCAAACAAAGAAACTCTTCAGCTTTATTATTAGTATCTGATATAAATTTAATACCTACTGACTAACTCTATTAAAAAAGCCATAATAAACTCACTGCCAGCAGAAACATTTTTAATTTCATTCGAAGTGTTTAATGGAATTAAAAACGTATTCCTGGAATTCTTTAAAAAATAATGTAACACCACAAAATACAGATAGTACAGAAGCCAATCTACATACAAAGTGCGCTCGAGCAACGCACACATAGACACCGCTCACGGACACGTTATCTCAGACGGGTTGGGAGTAGTGCGAGCGCGAGTGGCATCCGCTTGAGACACGCGTCGGTGAAGTGTAAAAATGGAGCAACAAAAAAATGGCTATCTAAATCAAACAACTAGATACGAGTGCCGCTACCACGATAGTTTTTTGTGCATAAGCCAAAGTTGACGACCCTAGCGCGACCGCCAAGCGTAGGTATGAAAAGTGAAGTACATACATGTGATTGCCTTCTGTACTATCTGTATTTTGTGGTAACACGGAGAGGCGGACAACAGGCAGTAATAATATAACGGACAAAGTTTCAAACTCCGACGTCCCGTAGTCGCGAACAATCTACCTGACCAGTGCGCTCGTTATAATAATACAATAAACAGTTTCAAATTATATAGGAAATCCTTTGTCTGAAATTGAAGTTGAATTAAATGGGAATGTGAAATTGATAATAGATGTCCAGGGAGAAAGCATTCATTATTTTTTTATTGTTTGATTAATAATAATATTTTACTATGGACGAAATTATGATGACGAACAATTACCGGAAATTTATTGTTAAAGACGACATGGTTGAACTCTGTCGGGCATGCCACCGGCTGGGAGGATCAATCAGGAATATTATCTCCTGGTGTTCTCGTCTAGCTAACGGAGAGTACTTTCATAGACACAACCTTGTAGCCAGGATAATCCATCAGCAACTTGCTCTGAAATACAGCCTTGTGGAATCGGAGGTGCCTTATGTGCCCGACCCAGTTCTCGAAAATGGAAATATCACATTGTATTAGGATCGATCCATCGTCACTGACAGGACTATTGTTGCCAATAAGCCTGATATAGTGGTGGTGAATCGATCAGAGTGGCGCGCAATGATTGTTGTCCGTCTCGCATGATGGGAACCTCGTGAAAGCCGAGAAAGATAAACAAATCAATTATCTTGACTTGGCTAGCGAGGCTGTCGACATTTGGGATGTGGACTCAGCGATCATTGTGCCGATAGTCGTGATAGCCAATGGATTAATAGCCAAGAGCCTCGACCAACACCTGAGGAGGCTCTCGTTGGGTAGCTGGATCAAGGGCTTGATCCAGAAAGCGGTACTTCTGGACACGGCCCGCATTGTGAGGAGGTTCCTCTCTCTGGAGCCCTGACCGCCGGTTGCTTGGACCCTGTTCCCGATACCGGTGGGCTACTATTTTTTATATTTTTAAATGTTTTTATATTTTTTTTATATTAATATTTAAAAATATAATAAAATTTATATCTATTCAATTAAATAAAGGAAATAATAATATATTAATACAACTAAGAACAACTTTTCCTGACTATTTTATAAACACAGCGATTAGTGTGTGAGTTTGACTGAAAGTAAGTAAAACATACCCTCGAACCAATAACAAATCACTACCAAAATTAACATGTCATAAGTACTGTAGAGACTTTAGCCTGCATAGCGTTTCCAGGCAACATCCGCGAGTATTGTATAAGTTAAGCAAATAATAAAGATCAGCTTGAAGAGCTAACAGAGCGCGTCATCATGTAAAATATTGTAGAGTGAATTGTAGAAATAATTATTCTTTGTTAATTAAGCCTTTCATTGAACGAACTCGGCACAGTACCTACTATAACTATCAAACATGGTATAAAAATATCATAAACAAATACCACTCATTTGCAATATCTAGATATCGCAAATATTGATTAGAAAGCACGTACGCAAATACCTATACGTACACCGAATGCGAATCCCAGGTATCCATCAAACGAATTTATCTCTAAAACCCACGATCTATAACGGGTATCATAGGTATCATCAGAGGCGGTATTGCAGAGCAAATACCTACGGTCCGTAGCTTACTAACTAGAGTGGGTAGCCGGTAGGCCACTCAGGTTGCATTTCAACGACCGATGCGGTTAACCCACTACCGTAATTTTATTATTTTACTCTGCGGCACTGATGCCTGTTATAGGACAGCGGTTGCGTCATATTTTAACTATCGTCATGAAAATCTATCATTTTATTTATTTATTATTCACAAAATCCACAGCTCTTTGAAATTTTATCTTAAAATATGTAAGCTAGTCTGAGGCATCGTCCTAATAGAATGCGAATTCGCGATCTTCTATTAGGACTATTCTGATGCAGCTGAATATCAGTATTTTACATGGAGCGACTGCCTATCTGACCTCCATAACCCAGTTACTGTGTAATACGATACCCCTTAATAAGACTGATTGTCAGAATTTCGGGCTTCTGACTATCCGTAACGACTGTCAAAGATCCACACGGGATTGACACTTATGCGGGTGAAACCGCGGGGTGCAGCTAGTCTCTAATAACTGTTACTCTTTCTTTAATATTCAATTATTTAAAAAAAAGTTTAATCCAAAACCCCTGTTGGAAAGTTGCTCTACTCATTAGCGGATTTCCAGCCTGTTAAACAAGGTAATGACGTTTGCAGTTTAATTCATTCATTCAGTCAATTAACACCATCATGAACGGCCCATTCCACTGAATGATCGATGAGTTATTGGTCAATCGGTCATTACGAGTGTGGCTACTCCCACATGTCGTTACACACACATATACCTACAAAACATTCACACTCAACACACATTCATCAAAACACTACAAAATCGAAAAATTAAAAATAAATACGTCGATTTCTGTGTTTTTAAACACCGAAATCGAAGCTTGTGGATTTGTGGCTATCGTTGTTTAATTAATCTGTAGTGTTCATTTAGGGCATTTTAGTAGGGTTAATACTTCGTCGTCGTTTCAGCCGATAGACGTCCACTGCCGGACATAGGCCTCCCCCAATTTTGGGAGGGTTTGCCATAATCGCCACGCTTGGCAGGCGGGTTGGCGATCGCAGTATGGTATGATGGTGGAATACATAAGAGAACGCTGCTGCCCATTCTCCGGTACGACCCCCAGTCGCCTTTTACGACACCCACGGGAAGTAAGTGGTGGTGGTATTCTTTAAGTCCGGCGCCACACAGACTAATACTTATTGTAAATAAAATTTTCATTTTCTATTATTTTTTTGCATAAAAATCTGAAATTGGAATCAATATATCTTCGCAATACCGCTTCAAAATGTTCAGTTAGTTTCTGCTTTAAAAATATGACTTTCCAACGCACTTTATACAAGAGTAGGTACAGTTGACTTCTAACAGAGTGCATTTTAATCTATCGAGACACATGGTTATCAAGCGATAATTACTCTGTCGACAGCTTAACAAGATTTTATAAATACGCACAGATAATCAACCGGTACATCGAAGAGAATAAGCCGCTACGTCCATTACCGTTGATATAGTCTGACACGGGTTAATGAGGATTGAGTGTTGAGTTAATATGCATAATTAACTGAAATGTACTGTAATGTATGATATAAAAAAATGTTAGTGATGTCCTTTTTCTTTATGACGGCAGTACTATACGCTACAGGTAATGTGCGGATCCCTTGATTGTCCTAATATTAGGTACTGAAATTCTTAAAAAAACGGTTTCTTATGCTTGCTCAATGTGGGGCATAGCACTACAGACACTACAGTTTGCTTTCTGTCCATATCAATTCAACGATACAATGGTAAACTACCTATTGTTACTAAAAGTACATACCAGTCTTAAAAAACGCTTTTATACGCTTGCTCAAAGTGAGACATCAGCCCTACAGTATGCTCGCAGTCCATATTCAATCATTGATACAATTGATTGATAAGAATGTTCATTTGACCAAGCAATTATTAGATATATCAATAATTACACTACCAAGCAAATTCACAATAACGTTAGTGTGCTCAATATTGTACGTGTTTTTTATTTAAACTTTAAGTTCGTACTTTATTATAGAACTAGCTGACCGGACAAACGTTTTCCTCTCGAAATTTCAATAATTCATACAAAATTTCCATGGAAAATACACTTTCAGTTTCCCCGAATTTTCCAATTTTCTCGGCAACGTTTTAATTTTTCTTTCCGTAAAACCTGATTCGGACCATTACGAACATTTTAAAATAAAAATTTGCCAAATCAGTCCAGCCGTTCTGGAGCCGTATTCTCTATGACACAGTGAACGAAACCACGCGAAATTAACCCAAGAACTAAGTAGTTCCAAGAGACCAAGTACCAAGAGAATTCACGTGGTTTCGAAGTAAGAAATCATTATGTGGTCATGTAGAATTAGGGTCCTGAAGTCATGGGCTTACCAACGAACAGCATATTTTCATTTATATTAAACTAGCTGCGCCCGGTGGTTTCACCCGCATAAGTTTCGATCCCGTGGGAATATCGGGATAAAAAGTAGCTTATTTGTTAATCCAGGGTGTCAGCTACCTCCATACAAAATTTTATCAAAATTGGTCCTGCCGTTTAACCGTGAAGAAGTAACGAACATATATATAAACACTACACACTCACACTCACACACACACCCCCCCACACACACTCACACACACTCACGAACTTTTGCCTTTATAATATTAGTGTGTCTATCACACTAATATTATAAAGGCAAAAGTTCTAGCTTCTGCCCGGGACTTCGTCCGTGTGAAATTTCTTGAACGTCGCATCACTTCGTTTTCGCTTAGCGTTGTTTCAGACTTTATTTCTTCTTGCTCAGCTCCCAAGGGTCCTAGCGTGCTGTTAAATAGCCTGAAGAACTGGAAGAAATCCGACTGGTAGTTCCAGAGATTAGCGTGTTCAAACAAAGAAACTCTTCAGCTTTATTATTAGTATCTGATATAAATTTAATACCTACTGACTAACTCTATTAAAAAAGCCATAATAAACTCACTGCCAGCAGAAACATTTTTAATTTCATTCGAAGTGTTTAATGGAATTAAAAACGTATTCCTGGAATTCTTTAAAAAATAATGTAACACCACAAAATACAGATAGTACAGAAGCCAATCTACATACAAAGTGCGCTCGAGCAACGCACACATAGACACCGCTCACGGACACGTTATCTCAGACGGGTTGGGAGTAGTGCGAGCGCGAGTGGCATCCGCTTGAGACACGCGTCGGTGAAGTGTAAAAATGGAGCAACAAAAAAATGGCTATCTAAATCAAACAACTAGATACGAGTGCCGCTACCACGATAGTTTTTTGTGCATAAGCCAAAGTTGACGACCCTAGCGCGACCGCCAAGCGTAGGTATGAAAAGTGAAGTACATACATGTGATTGCCTTCTGTACTATCTGTATTTTGTGGTAACACGGAGAGGCGGACAACAGGCAGTAATAATATAACGGACAAAGTTTCAAACTCCGACGTCCCGTAGTCGCGAACAATCTACCTGACCAGTGCGCTCGTTATAATAATACAATAAACAGTTTCAAATTATATAGGAAATCCTTTGTCTGAAATTGAAGTTGAATTAAATGGGAATGTGAAATTGATAATAGATGTCCAGGGAGAAAGCATTCATTATTTTTTTATTGTTTGATTAATAATAATATTTTACTATGGACGAAATTATGATGACGAACAATTACCGGAAATTTATTGTTAAAGACGACATGGTTGAACTCTGTCGGGCATGCCACCGGCTGGGAGGATCAATCAGGAATATTATCTCCTGGTGTTCTCGTCTAGCTAACGGAGAGTACTTTCATAGACACAACCTTGTAGCCAGGATAATCCATCAGCAACTTGCTCTGAAATACAGCCTTGTGGAATCGGAGGTGCCTTATGTGCCCGACCCAGTTCTCGAAAATGGAAATATCACATTGTATTAGGATCGATCCATCGTCACTGACAGGACTATTGTTGCCAATAAGCCTGATATAGTGGTGGTGAATCGATCAGAGTGGCGCGCAATGATTGTTGTCCGTCTCGCATGATGGGAACCTCGTGAAAGCCGAGAAAGATAAACAAATCAATTATCTTGACTTGGCTAGCGAGGCTGTCGACATTTGGGATGTGGACTCAGCGATCATTGTGCCGATAGTCGTGATAGCCAATGGATTAATAGCCAAGAGCCTCGACCAACACCTGAGGAGGCTCTCGTTGGGTAGCTGGATCAAGGGCTTGATCCAGAAAGCGGTACTTCTGGACACGGCCCGCATTGTGAGGAGGTTCCTCTCTCTGGAGCCCTGACCGCCGGTTGCTTGGACCCTGTTCCCGATACCGGTGGGCTACTATTTTTTATATTTTTAAATGTTTTTATATTTTTTTTATATTAATATTTAAAAATATAATAAAATTTATATCTATTCAATTAAATAAAGGAAATAATAATATATTAATACAACTAAGAACAACTTTTCCTGACTATTTTATAAACACAGCGATTAGTGTGTGAGTTTGACTGAAAGTAAGTAAAACATACCCTCGAACCAATAACAAATCACTACCAAAATTAACATGTCATAAGTACTGTAGAGACTTTAGCCTGCATAGCGTTTCCAGGCAACATCCGCGAGTATTGTATAAGTTAAGCAAATAATAAAGATCAGCTTGAAGAGCTAACAGAGCGCGTCATCATGTAAAATATTGTAGAGTGAATTGTAGAAATAATTATTCTTTGTTAATTAAGCCTTTCATTGAACGAACTCGGCACAGTACCTACTATAACTATCAAACATGGTATAAAAATATCATAAACAAATACCACTCATTTGCAATATCTAGATATCGCAAATATTGATTAGAAAGCACGTACGCAAATACCTATACGTACACCGAATGCGAATCCCAGGTATCCATCAAACGAATTTATCTCTAAAACCCACGATCTATAACGGGTATCATAGGTATCATCAGAGGCGGTATTGCAGAGCAAATACCTACGGTCCGTAGCTTACTAACTAGAGTGGGTAGCCGGTAGGCCACTCAGGTTGCATTTCAACGACCGATGCGGTTAACCCACTACCGTAATTTTATTATTTTACTCTGCGGCACTGATGCCTGTTATAGGACAGCGGTTGCGTCATATTTTAACTATCGTCATGAAAATCTATCATTTTATTTATTTATTATTCACAAAATCCACAGCTCTTTGAAATTTTATCTTAAAATATGTAAGCTAGTCTGAGGCATCGTCCTAATAGAATGCGAATTCGCGATCTTCTATTAGGACTATTCTGATGCAGCTGAATATCAGTATTTTACATGGAGCGACTGCCTATCTGACCTCCATAACCCAGTTACTGTGTAATACGATACCCCTTAATAAGACTGATTGTCAGAATTTCGGGCTTCTGACTATCCGTAACGACTGTCAAAGATCCACACGGGATTGACACTTATGCGGGTGAAACCGCGGGGTGCAGCTAGTCTCTAATAACTGTTACTCTTTCTTTAATATTCAATTATTTAAAAAAAAGTTTAATCCAAAACCCCTGTTGGAAAGTTGCTCTACTCATTAGCGGATTTCCAGCCTGTTAAACAAGGTAATGACGTTTGCAGTTTAATTCATTCATTCAGTCAATTAACACCATCATGAACGGCCCATTCCACTGAATGATCGATGAGTTATTGGTCAATCGGTCATTACGAGTGTGGCTACTCCCACATGTCGTTACACACACATATACCTACAAAACATTCACACTCAACACACATTCATCAAAACACTACAAAATCGAAAAATTAAAAATAAATACGTCGATTTCGGTGTTTAAAAACACAGAAATCGAAGCTTGTGGATTTGTGGCTATCGTTGTTTAATTAATCTGTAGTGTTCATTTAGGGCATTTTAGTAGGGTTAATACTTCGTCGTCGTTTCAGCCGATAGACGTCCACTGCCGGACATAGGCCTCCCCCAATTTTGGGAGGGTTTGCCATAATCGCCACGCTTGGCAGGCGGGTTGGCGATCGCAGTATGGTATGATGGTGGAATACATAAGAGAACGCTGCTGCCCATTCTCCGGTACGACCCCCAGTCGCCTTTTACGACACCCACGGGAAGTAAGTGGTGGTGGTATTCTTTAAGTCCGGCGCCACACAGACTAATACTTATTGTAAATAAAATTTTCATTTTCTATTATTTTTTTGCATAAAAATCTGAAATTGGAATCAATATATCTTCGCAATACCGCTTCAAAATGTTCAGTTAGTTTCTGCTTTAAAAATATGACTTTCCAACGCACTTTATACAAGAGTAGGTACAGTTGACTTCTAACAGAGTGCATTTTAATCTATCGAGACACATGGTTATCAAGCGATAATTACTCTGTCGACAGCTTAACAAGATTTTATAAATACGCACAGATAATCAACCGGTACATCGAAGAGAATAAGCCGCTACGTCCATTACCGTTGATATAGTCTGACACGGGTTAATGAGGATTGAGTGTTGAGTTAATATGCATAATTAACTGAAATGTACTGTAATGTATGATATAAAAAAATGTTAGTGATGTCCTTTTTCTTTATGACGGCAGTACTATACGCTACAGGTAATGTGCGGATCCCTTGATTGTCCTAATATTAGGTACTGAAATTCTTAAAAAAACGGTTTCTTATGCTTGCTCAATGTGGAGCATAGCACTACAGACACTACAGTTTGCTTTCTGTCCATATCAATTCAACGATACAATGGTAAACTACCTATTGTTACTAAAAGTACATACCAGTCTTAAAAAACGCTTTTATACGCTTGCTCAAAGTGAGACATCAGCCCTACAGTATGCTCGCAGTCCATATTCAATCATTGATACAATTGATTGATAAGAATGTTCATTTGACCAAGCAATTATTAGATATATCAATAATTACACTACCAAGCAAATTCACAATAACGTTAGTGTGCTCAATATTGTACGTGTTTTTTATTTAAACTTTAAGTTCGTACTTTATTATAGAACTAGCTGACCGGACAAACGTTTTCCTCTCGAAATTTCAATAATTCATACAAAATTTCCATGGAAAATACACTTTCAGTTTCCCCGAATTTTCCAATTTTCTCGGCAACGTTTTAATTTTTCTTTCCGTAAAACCTGATTCGGACCATTACGAACATTTTAAAATAAAAATTTGCCAAATCAGTCCAGCCGTTCTGGAGCCGTATTCTCTATGACACAGTGAACGAAACCACGCGAAATTAACCCAAGAACTAAGTAGTTCCAAGAGACCAAGTACCAAGAGAATTCACGTGGTTTCGAAGTAAGAAATCATTATGTGGTCATGTAGAATTAGGGTCCTGAAGTCATGGGCTTACCAACGAACAGCATATTTTCATTTATATTAAACTAGCTGCGCCCGGTGGTTTCACCCGCATAAGTTTCGATCCCGTGGGAATATCGGGATAAAAAGTAGCTTATTTGTTAATCCAGGGTGTCAGCTACCTCCATACAAAATTTTATCAAAATTGGTCCTGCCGTTTAACCGTGAAGAAGTAACGAACATATATATAAACACTACACACTCACACTCACACACACACCCCCCCACACACACTCACACACACTCACGAACTTTTGCCTTTATAATATTAGTGTGTCTATCACACTAATATTATAAAGGCAAAAGTTCTAGCTTCTGCCCGGGACTTCGTCCGTGTGAAATTTCTTGAACGTCGCATCACTTCGTTTTCGCTTAGCGTTGTTTCAGACTTTATTTCTTCTTGCTCAGCTCCCAAGGGTCCTAGCGTGCTGTTAAATAGCCTGAAGAACTGGAAGAAATCCGACTGGTAGTTCCAGAGATTAGCGTGTTCAAACAAAGAAACTCTTCAGCTTTATTATTAGTATCTGATATAAATTTAATACCTACTGACTAACTCTATTAAAAAAGCCATAATAAACTCACTGCCAGCAGAAACATTTTTAATTTCATTCGAAGTGTTTAATGGAATTAAAAACGTATTCCTGGAATTCTTTAAAAAATAATGTAACACCACAAAATACAGATAGTACAGAAGCCAATCTACATACAAAGTGCGCTCGAGCAACGCACACATAGACACCGCTCACGGACACGTTATCTCAGACGGGTTGGGAGTAGTGCGAGCGCGAGTGGCATCCGCTTGAGACACGCGTCGGTGAAGTGTAAAAATGGAGCAACAAAAAAATGGCTATCTAAATCAAACAACTAGATACGAGTGCCGCTACCACGATAGTTTTTTGTGCATAAGCCAAAGTTGACGACCCTAGCGCGACCGCCAAGCGTAGGTATGAAAAGTGAAGTACATACATGTGATTGCCTTCTGTACTATCTGTATTTTGTGGTAACACGGAGAGGCGGACAACAGGCAGTAATAATATAACGGACAAAGTTTCAAACTCCGACGTCCCGTAGTCGCGAACAATCTACCTGACCAGTGCGCTCGTTATAATAATACAATAAACAGTTTCAAATTATATAGGAAATCCTTTGTCTGAAATTGAAGTTGAATTAAATGGGAATGTGAAATTGATAATAGATGTCCAGGGAGAAAGCATTCATTATTTTTTTATTGTTTGATTAATAATAATATTTTACTATGGACGAAATTATGATGACGAACAATTACCGGAAATTTATTGTTAAAGACGACATGGTTGAACTCTGTCGGGCATGCCACCGGCTGGGAGGATCAATCAGGAATATTATCTCCTGGTGTTCTCGTCTAGCTAACGGAGAGTACTTTCATAGACACAACCTTGTAGCCAGGATAATCCATCAGCAACTTGCTCTGAAATACAGCCTTGTGGAATCGGAGGTGCCTTATGTGCCCGACCCAGTTCTCGAAAATGGAAATATCACATTGTATTAGGATCGATCCATCGTCACTGACAGGACTATTGTTGCCAATAAGCCTGATATAGTGGTGGTGAATCGATCAGAGTGGCGCGCAATGATTGTTGTCCGTCTCGCATGATGGGAACCTCGTGAAAGCCGAGAAAGATAAACAAATCAATTATCTTGACTTGGCTAGCGAGGCTGTCGACATTTGGGATGTGGACTCAGCGATCATTGTGCCGATAGTCGTGATAGCCAATGGATTAATAGCCAAGAGCCTCGACCAACACCTGAGGAGGCTCTCGTTGGGTAGCTGGATCAAGGGCTTGATCCAGAAAGCGGTACTTCTGGACACGGCCCGCATTGTGAGGAGGTTCCTCTCTCTGGAGCCCTGACCGCCGGTTGCTTGGACCCTGTTCCCGATACCGGTGGGCTACTATTTTTATATTTTAAATGTTTTTATATTTTTTTTATATTAATATTTAAAAATATAATAAAATTTATATCTATTCAATTAAATAAAGGAAATAATAATATATTAATACAACTAAGAACAACTTTTCCTGACTATTTTATAAACACAGCGATTAGTGTGTGAGTTTGACTGAAAGTAAGTAAAACATACCCTCGAACCAATAACAAATCACTACCAAAATTAACATGTCATAAGTACTGTAGAGACTTTAGCCTGCATAGCGTTTCCAGGCAACATCCGCGAGTATTGT